>JAOTAY010020152.1:0-13333 GCA_025629805.1 Erythroxylum baracoense
AATGTTAAGTGATGTGACACGCCACCCTCGAGGGGCACGGATTCGGATATCACCATCGGTATCGGGTTCGGGTCCAGTGGGAGTGGGGTTTTACAGATTTAATGAACAGAGTCTTCAAGCCTTTCCTAAACCAATTTATCATAGTCTTTATTGATGATATATTGGTTTATTCCAAAAGCAATAAGGAGCATGAAGAGCATTTAAGGATTGCCTTAAAGACATTAAAGGAGAAAGAGTTGTATGCGAAATTTGATAAGTGTGAGTTTTGGCTAAAGGAAGTGGTGTTTCTTGGACACGTGATTTCGAAAAAAGAAATACATATGGATCCAAGGAAAATAGAAGCTATAATTAAATGGAAAGCACCTAAGAATGTGGCAAAAGTGAGGAGTTTCTTAGGATTGACTGGTTATTACAGATGATTTGTGGAAGGTTTTTTTATGATAGCAATTCCACTCACCAAATTGACGAGGAAGAGTCAGAAGTTTGGTGGACAGAAGAATGTCAGCAAAGCTTTGAGGGATTGAAGAAGAAGCTTACAACTGCACCAATTCTGACTTTGGCTTCTGGCAGTGAAGAATAGATAGTGTATAGTGATGCTTCGAGGAAAGGATTAGGGTATGTGTTGATGCAAGGAGATAAAGTAATTGCCTATGCCTTTAGGCAATTAAAACCCTATGAGATGAATTATCCTATGCATAACTTGGAATTAGCTGCTATAGTCTTTGCATTGAAAATATGGAGATATTATTTATATGGAGTCACCACTAAGGTATTTACAAACCATAAGAGTCTTGAATATTTGATGAGTCAAAAAGAGTTGAATTTGAGGCAAAGGAGATGGTTAGAATTATTGAAGGACTATAACTTGATGATAAACTACTACCCGGGGAAAGCTAATGTAGTAGCGGATGCACTGAGTAGGAAATCTACTATGAAACATATAAAGACGGTATATCTTCCTTTGTTGAAGGAATTAGCCAAATTGAAGGTGACATTGAGACAAGTCGAATCTGGTGGTATATTGGCTAATTTTAGAGTAAGGCCAATATTGAATGAGAAAATTAAGGAATTGTAAGAACAAGATGAATACTTGAGCAAGATCGTAGAAGAAATTAAAAAGGGTAAGCCTTCGGAAATAGAAGTGAGAGAAGATGGATTGATGGTGGTAGGCAACAGATTATGTATTCTGGATATACAAGAGTTGAAGGATGAAATCCTTGATGACGCGTACAATGCTCCATATGCAATGCATCCAGGGAGTACCATAATGTATAGAGATTTAAAAGAACACTTCTGGTGGAGAGGAATGAAGAAGGATATTGCAGAGTATGTTGGAAAATGTTTGGTGTGTCAACAAGTTAAAGCAGAACATCAAGCACCCACCAGTAAGCTTAAGCCTTTGTCTATTCCTAAATGGAAATGGGAAAAGATTATAATGGATTTCTTAATGGGATTACCAAGGACCAACAGGAAGCATGACACGGTATAGATGATTGTCGATAGGCTAACCAAATCAATGCATTTCTTGCCTATTAGACAGACAGATTCTCTGAATGCCTTGGCCAAAAAATACATAGATGAAATAATCAGACTTCATGGGATTCCAAGTTCCATAGTCTCCAGTAAAGATCCCAAATTCACCTCGAGATTTTGGGAAAGTTTGCTAGAGGCTCTAGGAAACAAATTATATTTTAGTATAACCTTTCATCCACAGACTGATGGACAATCAGAGAGGATGATAACGACATTGGAGGCAATGTTACGAGCTTACGTTATAGACTTCAAAGGCTTATAGGATGAACATTTACCTTTGATTGGATTTGCTTATAAAAATTCCTATCACTCAGGAATTCAAACGGCACCTTATGAAGCTTTATATGGTAGAAGGTGCATAACTCCTATTTGTTGGGACGAGGAAGGCGAAAGAAAACTTATAGGACCTGAGTTGGTACAAGCTACAGTCAACAAGATTAAATTGGTAAAACAAAGACTCAAAGAAGCTCAAGACAAGATGAAGAGCTATATAGATGCACATAAGAAGGAGATGGATTATGAAGTGGGAGATAAAGTGTTCCTTCGAGCTACATGGAAAGGAGTTTTAAGATTTGGTAAAAAGGGCAAACTCAGTCCAAGATATATAGATCTTTATGAAATTATCGAGAAGATTGGGCCTCTCGCCTACAAGTTAGCCTTGCTGCTAGAGTTATCCAAGATTCATAATGTCTTCCGTATATCAATGTTGAGGAGATATAGATCAGATTCTTCACACATAGTCCAACCTTTAGAAGTTTAATTAAGGGAGGATTTAACTTATGAAGAACAACAAATGGCGATTCTAGATTCAAATGAAAAGGTCTTGAGAAATAAGACTGTGAAGCTACTAAAAGTTTTATGGAAGAACCATGCAAGAGAGGAAGCAACATGGTAATCTTTGGAAGCTATGAAGGAGAAGTATCTACACCTAATTATGGACTCAGGTAAGAATTTTAAGGATGAAATTTTTTTAAAGGGGGAGAAATGTTGGACCCCGAATTTTCTTAGAATTTGTTTTACTAAATTAGAAAGCATGAATATAAGTAGAATTCATGAATTAGAAAATTTTAGAGTTTAATTTAGTCTATTATTATTTTTGTATGGTAGCATAGATTAAAAGGAAGAATTAGAATGAAGATAAGGAGATAGAAGGCATTAGATTGAATAAGGAAGGGTAAGATTGGAAGGTTAAATTTTTGTCTTAAACTAATAAGACAAGAATAGAAGAGAGTCGTGAGAATTAAGAAAGAAAAAGAGAGAAAGTTGTAGAAGAAACTAGAAGAAGAGAAGGTGAAAACCGAAGCATAGAAAGAGAAGAAGAAGGAAAGAGCAAGGAGAAAGAAGAGGAAGAAGATTATCAGTTGAGTTTTCTTTTTAAGTAAACCTTATTATTCTCTTTGTTTTGATAGAGGAAAAAAGTAGAGAAGATAGGTTATGTGCCGAAAATGAAGGGAAAAGTAGAGAACCGAAATTCTTTTCCTTAGATTTTTATGAACCTTGACTAGATCTTAGTTCTTCTAGTTAAATAAACCAAGAATAGATTAAGTTTAAACACATTCATGAACATTTAAGCTTATGGAACCTTTATTCGTGTATGATGATTAAATGAAAATATGTTTGTTCTTAAGGAACCAAGATTATCGAAGGCAAGAACAAGAGGAAAGACAAACTTGATTTTGGAAATATCAAGTAAATAGGTGGGTAATATGGTTATCGTTTTGTGATGATGAGCAGAAATATTTGTGTGTATGTATGTTAAATATGTTTGTCTTGAATCATTGTAAATATGGGAAAAATGTCTTATGAATTGTTATCATGTCTACTTTGAAAGAAATTGCATTTTAGTATTGATGCAAAAATAGAAAAATTCAAGAAGCATGAAATATATGAATA
This sequence comes from Erythroxylum baracoense, assembly GCA_025629805.1. NCBI lineage: Eukaryota > Viridiplantae > Streptophyta > Magnoliopsida > Malpighiales > Erythroxylaceae > Erythroxylum > Erythroxylum baracoense. The sequence goes on from JAOTAY010020152.1 coordinate 3,427, forward strand.
TGTTATGAAATATGTATGCATCAAAAAATCTGCTTATGTGGGTAAAAGAGATACCATTCTGTTCGTCATGTGCACGTTGACCCAAAGCCTTCTCCTGACTGCCCGCTTGTGGCATATGAGCTTCGAAAAATGGACTCATTCTGTTCATGGTGTAAACTTCGGTTTCACCATTCTGTTTCATAGGATTCTCTCGGGCCATTATGTTTGTGCATTGCGTCCTGAATTATTGAGTATAAAGCATAATTAAGTTTTATTATTTGATTATAAATTAATTTTATGATCCGATTGTGAGACGAAGTATATATGATTTGTTGAAATTAAAATAACTATATATATATATATATTTCAACAAATCATAACATTCACATTCTAAATTTGAGAATTTTACATAAACATGAATACTTCATCTCACAATCAGATCATAAAATCAAATCATAAAACTCAATTACGCTTTATACTCAACAATTCAAGATGCAATGCACAAACATAAGTTTTATGATTTGATTATAAATTGATTTTATGATCTGATTGTGAGATGAAGTATTCATGTTTATGTAAAATTCTCAAATTTAGAATGTGAATTTTATGATTTGTTGAAATTAAAATAACACTATATATATATATGTGTGTGTGGTTCGTTATCGCTGGCTATTAACATATTAGCCACTGAGCTTCCCAGCTCACCCCACAAATTTCTCCACTCTTTAGGTATAGCCAAAGCAGATCACTAAACCATTGTAAAGCTTGGTAACTCCAAGAATTTCAGACTTTTGTAACTAGTTAGTTTAGAAACTTTTGGTACTTAAAAGCATATCATGCATGAGCATTCAAGATTGTAATTTTTGTATTATGCTACTGATATGGCTTCTGATTTGTAATATGAAGATGTGCCCCAACTCTATTTTGTTGAAAATTGATAGTGAAAGTTGCAGAGATTCTCTGTTATATATGTGCAAAATTTTCTTTTCTGTTAACTTGTCATTATGGCTGGGAATGAGATTATAAGTTGTGTGACGATATTTTGATGGATTTTATTTAAGTAAATTGTTTAAAGGGAGTTTTGTATGTATGAATTTAAATGTAGGGTTCGGGTCTTTTGGTTATAGTTAATAGTTATATATATTGACAGTGGAAAGAAAAACGAAAAAAGGGGGATAAAATGTGGTCTGAAACTTCAAGAAATAAACTGTATTGATCTAGGCAGAGTTTGACAAAATTGTCTTAGATCTTTCTCTTAACTTTCTAATGATATAAAGTTTGTAATTTTTTGACTTTGGAGTAGAAAGTTATAATGTTTTAAAGTTGGTATGTACGACTAGAAAGTCGCGATCGTGCTTCGTTTTCTGCTACTATTCACTAAAAGTTGCGATCATGCTTAAGCATGATCATGACAAACCAGGAAATTTCACCACTGTTCACCATTTGTTGCGATCATGCTTATCTGTCACAGGCATGAGAAATTTTCTCACGCCCGTGACTTTTCCTCTTCTGCACTTTGTTTTTAATTCGTTAATCTATTTGCTATTTATTCATTTAACGCCCAATTCAATTAATTTTCATGTCCATTTTATTCTATGTTATTTTATTTAAATTGTTGGGTATTTGTTTTTACTCCCTCTATGAATTTTATTTATGTATTATATTATTTTATTTTATTATTATTTGTATATATTAAAAAGGGGTCCCTCTATGACGTCTTTTAATTTATTTTCATGTCAAATTTATTCTAGGTTATTTACTTTAATTGCTTAAGTATTTGTTTTTACTCCCACCAAGGAATTAAATTTTATATATTTTATTTAAGAATACCCCAATTTTTGGCGCCTTGTCGCCATAAAATAGAAACCAAGACCCAAGGCCAACAATACATATGAAAGACCATCTCTTCTTACTTTTTGTAACATGCTCTCTTCTTCATTTCTTCTTCTCTTCTCTTAACTCACAACACTCTCACCCAACCATCAACATTGAGTTTTGCTATTATCCTTCACTTTACCACTCTAAGATTTCATTGACTTCACCTTGTTGATGAAAACCCAACCTATTCATCCTTAAAATAGAGATGATCATATAAGCTTAGAGGATCTAGGTTATTTGATGATTTGAGAAGCTTTTGAGCTAGAAAAGTATGATGTTAATCTTCATGGCTTGTTTTAATAGAAGCATCAATGGTGATTGTTTAGGGATGGATAAATAGTGAAAATGGTGTTTAATGAATGTTGGACGTTGATGAAGAAATGAATACATTTGATGTTCTATTTTTGTATAAATGATAAATAATAGTTTATTTAATGTTATATGGATGATTTTGAGATAGAATTGAGGTGAAAATGATGAGGAAATGAAGTGTAAATGATATGTTTGAGATAGTATGTAAGGGTTAAAATCTAGAATTATTGAAGGAAATGACTGGGAATTTCACAGATCACCCATCCCACGATCGTAGGAAAGGCATTGAAAGTGGAATCTTCTCTTTTATGTGATTGATGAATCAACTAATGATAAGTTACTTTATTTTGGTGCGTTTAGACTTGATTAAGGCTTAAAATGAACCTATTTTGATGCTTGAATGAGTTGATAAAGTGTTTGATATGTTTAGGTTGTTAATTGAGGTTATGACTAAGAAACAGATTGTTAGATATCCAGTATCTAAAATATGGAAATTTGGAGATGTTATAGGAATGAGTATGAATGAATGAAAATTGGGATATTGAGTGATATTATAATGCTATAAAAAGATTGGTGAATGTATGATTGATGATATTAGAATAATAAAGTTCTTTTGAGGTATAAACCTAAGTGCAAGCTAGACATATACACGTGATAATGTTTGAATGATCATAATTTGATTTAAGGATACATATTTGGGAAAGTCAAATTGAGCATGCATTGTACATGACACATATATATGTGCATGATTGGATACTAATGTGATTGATCAACTTAGTAATGTGTATAAATGTGTGTATTGCATGATTTAGACGCACAAGTTGAACATCAACGTCTAGACATTGCCGGTTCGTTAAGACAAAAGCTATTTGGAGCATACTGTGAGTCAACCTAGATGTTTCTAACTAGGATTGATTGTTTCTGTTTAAGTTTTAGTTATTGAATTGTTATTGATGTGAATGTGATAATTTTAGACACTGACGGTTTGAGAAGTTTGATAATTGAGATTATGTTAGGAGTGTTCATAATTGAATGTGAATCTAAAAGAAATATATGTACTCAACGAAACGATGAATGCTGGACTTAGATTTGATGAATATAAAAAAATGACTATGTCTGTAATGAATGAAAGTTATTGAAAGTGTTATATGTGAATTAATGCATTTCATCACATTGATATGCATCATCAGATAAAAGAGTTGTGACTGGAGTGACCATTGAAAAAGAGCTTAAAGCTCATAAATGCATATAAAGAGCCACATGCTCAGTATTTAATGAGCCCGATATCCATAATGGGTATAAGACAGTTATTAATGAGCCTGGTATCTACAACAGATATGGACAGTAAAAAGGTGCCCAATCACAACAAAGTAATAAGAAAAGTGAGTCACATGTGCATTTGCATATACAATTTGATATGTATTAAATGAATGATTGAAATGAATTGTTTGGACTGTTTTATAATAGAAATGCGAAATAGTGTATACAAACTGTATTTGTTGAAGTATGATGAAATAAGACATGATATGCAATATTTGATAATATGATCTGTCTATAATTGAAATGTGAATTGTCTTTGTGTTTGATATAAGTGAGCACATCAAGGATGGTTCTTTCACTAAGTTCGCAAAACTCATCAAAATTGCAAATGTTGATTTTTAGGTACGAGGACGACTTAGCTCCCAGGCGAACTAATAGAAGTCTAGTTCTGTCCATTTTGGATACAAGAATAGCTCAAAGGTTTGGTCAGCTGATACTGAAGAGTTTAGTTAGAATATTTTGTTTAGTTCCTCATTTCATGTAGAATCTTATAAAGAATAGTAAACTCTCATATGTTTTTGATATTGTATATATGGATTATGTAGTGAAATGCTACCGTGTAAATTATGTTTTATAAATGAAAGGAGGAGTTAATCTTTTGAATATTTGTGTTATATGTATGATGCCAAGATAAGTGAATATGACTGCTCTAACATGCCGTTTTCATAGGGTATGTTCTCAAATGTCCTCTGGATGTTCGAGAGTGTGCTCCCTGAAAGTGGTGTGTTACATTATCTATAGTGGATATTTATTTAAATCTTACAACTTCTATCTCAAATATTATCATAATTATAAGGAACTTCCAAAATATGTACTTGAATTTTTATTAGACCCTAGCCCCTTTTATATGCCCAATTGCTCTAATATTCTACAGTATATTACTATTTGAATAATGCAAGAAACTATATCAAGTTCATTAAAGAACTTATTAATCCAAATAATCATTTCCATTAAATGAATATATCATGGCTAAATTAGGAATTTATGCTACATTGAAGCTTTTTTAATCTCAAATAATATTGTTTTGAGTAAAATATACCTTAATTAAGATTTACTTCTAAATTTAATATCCATATAACTTGAACTCAAATAACGACTCATTTATAGAATAATTGATATCGTTAATACTTCACAACTTTTAGTGCATTATCTATGTATTTGAAATTATAATAGGTAAGCAACTTTTGCTTTTATCTTTATAGATATAATTTTTACAATTAACTTGTCACTTTTGGTATCCAATAAAAGTTGCTTTTAGACTACGATGTTTTTAACAATTGAAAATGTGAATTACTATTCTCTTTAAGAATTGAATGGAATGAGTACTAATTGTCAATTTGGATGGTCATTTTTTTTTCATTATCTTAAACAATTGGTGAGAATTTGAGCTTTTAAGATTGAATTTCAAATGGTTATTCTTCTGAGTGAACATTCTTGATTATTATATTGTTAGAACTTGTTAGTTATGCATTTTAAGATCACATGAAAATTACGATTGAGCATCAAAATGATTAAGGCAACTAGGTTTAACCACTTAACTTAAAAGGCCAACCTTTTATACATCTTTAGTGGGCTAATTTTAAGCCTTTTCCCATGTTCTTTCTTTTACATAATATTATGAGCCATAAACTATTTTATCATTTTTCTCTTAACTTGTTTGACCTTCCATTAGGAATAAGAGAATTTGAGGAATTTAGTGATTGAGTCTTTATGCAAATTAAAGAATAGGGTTAATTTGGTTATCCATGTTGCTTGGGGTTGAGATTTCTTTTGAATAGAGTACCTTTGTTATAATTGTGAGTCCTTTCTTGTCAAAAAAATATCAAAGAAAAGAAAGTTGTTGTTCCACATTGCCAGGTGACAATGAGCTTAGCCGTAGTTTTCGCAATAATGTTTTGAAAAAATGAATAAATAAAAATAAAAAAGAAAATAATGAGAGAGGGACCTGACCCTTAAATTAAAGGGTACTATAGTAAAAGGGTAGGGATGTTTGAAAAAAATTGTGTTGGGGATTTGTGAAGTAGTAGTTATGCTTAATTGCTTGATTCTTAGAATTGCTTTTGTATTTAATGAGTAACTCACTTTTCCAAATGACATGCCTTTACCCTAGCCCTATTACAAACAAATGAAAAGACCTTATTACTACTTAATTGTGGTTAAGTGATAAAGATTTTATTAATAAGCAAGCTTATAGAAACAGACTTTCATTGAATGTAAAGAGTGTTAACACATCCATGATCAAACACTTGAGAAATGTTACGAGGAAGTGACATTTTTGGGTATACATGGAAGGGTTATTGGATTGCGTTAGTATAAGTTTTGTTTGATTTGAGAATAATTGTGGAAATTATTGAAAGGTTCGTTTTGATTTTATTTGATAAATTTTGAACTTGATAAAATTCTTTCTTATTTGTTTTTGTTTTCCTTTAACTTTGTTTAGGGACAAGCAAAGCATTAAGTGTGGGGTAGTTGTTATAATTCATTTTGTGTTAGGTTTCAGATATTTTTTGTTCATTTTTTAGTCTTTTTTGATCCGTTTGTTCAAGAATGTTGTCAAGTAAAGTGTTTAGGTTGACGTTGAGCAAGTTTTATCTAATACCAAACACCCAATATCTGCTAGTATATAGATCATAACTTGTAGTATCAAAGGTATAGATCCCACGAGAAAATAGTTAAAACTAAATGAACCTAACTTTGTCTAAGGAGATAAAAGATGATTAAAATAAAATAATAACAAAAAATTAAAACAATTAAATCAAGTAATTAACAAATGAGCTACCCCAAATATGTGAGAAAAATCAAGGATGAAGCTTAAGATTTATTCTATCATTATTTTGTTCCTTTAACACCTATTGATTCAATTATGTGTTAATTCTTGATCTTCTAAGGATTTACTACTCTTTCTCAAGATCTAATCAATTAACCCTAATTAAATATGAAAATTCCCGAATTGCAATCTCTCAATTCACAACTCTTTCCTAGCAATTTCAATTAGTTCTGGCTTGATCTATCGAATAAACAAGTTATCACACAAGATCTCTCTTCGAATGATGGTTAATTTGTTAATCGTGTGACAACAATAGTAAAGCTAAAGTTGAGTGGATAGAGGTGTGTAAACCTAAAATTTCTTATTGATCATAAGTCTTTATGAGTGAAATGGGTTCATATATAGCACATAAATGGATAAGTTGATGGAAAGTCAATGCCAACACCATATGATCCCTACTCCAAATACTCAAGTTAATGGATAAACTAGTTGTAATATAAAGTGCATTATTCGGAATGGTAAGAACACTTAGCTATGACATGATTTCTAGGACCTTTTAGGCCTCCGTAACTTTTTACAAGTGTAAAAAATTATGATGTATTGAATTCTAACTTCCTCGTGGTATAGGTCCTAATAAAAAATAAGTTATAGAGATGGTTTCAACACTAATTAGGGATATTCCATCACCACAAATTTTATGCTCAACTATCATCCTACTTCATTCAAAGAAGTCTAGATCATATGTTTAAACATAATTCAGGCACCTTTAGTAATAATTCTTGTGATGAAATTTTTGGAAAACTAATCCTAAAGAGGCTTCGACTAACCTGTGTGGTCTTATTCTAACTTATATAAAGCTTCCTTTATCTTATGGTTAATAACGAGAGAACGCTTTAGCACTAGAGCCTTTAGCAAACAAGATCGCCTGCTATATAATAGTCTCTTTGAGAATCTTAATCTTTTGTTCTATAATTGCAACTTTGTCAGGAGCATATAGTTACTGTTATAAATAATTTGCAACCTACAATACGGTGCCAACAATAGGCAAATTATCATACAGACTATTAGACTTATGATCAAGACTAAGAATATCACCTATGTGCTTGGAGTTGCTTTTAGTTGTATAGTCCATGTAATTTGGAGAGAGATAAACGACAAAGTTTTCTTTAAAGATTGCCAACTTTTGAAGATGAAAATTATCGATAAAATTAAGAATCAATTGCCTTCACACCTATTATTTTAATAGAATGCGTTATAGCTTGCCAACTTTTGATGTTTAATTTTCTCTAACCATTTAATTTTATCCGATCAAATTCAATTTAATATTCTCATATATGGTTTTTTTTCAATTTATTTTAATCACGTCTAGTTATTTTTCTAGTATTTACTTAGCATCGATTTTTGTCATTTTATTTTTAATTTCATATTAATCAGATTCTAATTTTTGATATTTATCGATAATAAAATTTTATTAATAACTAATTTCCTTTAATTGAAGTTTTAATACATTGTTTATTTTAATATTGGTCATGTGGGCTTATTAGGACTTTCTATAAATTTAAAATTTTTGGTAAAAATAAGAAAAGAGGAATAGAAAGGGCATTTGAATGATTCAGTTTTGTGGGTTGGAAAAGACAGTTTAGGAATTTAAAATTAGAAAAAGGGAGAAATTAGCTACATATATATTGGGAAAAGAAAGGTGATTGGCTATAAGTATATCAACCTTTAGATATACGGGGTGTTTGGAAATCAATAAATCGGATTCAATTTATTAATTTTATGTAATTGAATTCAATTCATGTGTTTAGAATGTTAAAAAGGAGACGACTTTAATTCAACCGCGTAATTAAATCTCATTTTCTTTATGAATTCAATTCACATCTCAAATGATGTGAATTGAATTCTAAATTGAAGAGTCAATTCTTTTTAAAATATTAAAAAAAAATTTCAAATATACACATCATAAATATACAAATTACTATAATACACACACAATGATTACATATTATTTTTAGTTAAGGATAAAAAGTCATATAAAGTAATTGAATTTATTTTTATTGTGTTCCAAATAATGTAATTGAATTAAATTCTAATATTTATAGATTTATTCTAAATAGTATAAATTAAATTTAATTCAATCCTACAATTATAATTGAATTCAATTCGTCGACAAACTCAATTTCAAAGTTTCCAAACGGCATAATAGGTATTGAATGTAAGGCCTCGGTTCTGAATAAACCCTGAACTTGAGAATGAGAGCCAAGCTGTTACCAGGTTCTCTTCCTTCTCGATTCTTTGCAAGTCTTCACCCATTAACTCTTGTCACACTATATCCATCAAATGCTAATTACCGATCATCAACTGAAGAAAATCCAAAAAAGCCGTTCCTTTTCTTCTTCTTCTTTATTTCAAGACTCTCTCAATGACTTGGCATCAAAACCGTTTACCTTATAGAAATCCTAAATCCATCAAAATAACTCCATCGTGATTGCGGGTTGCTACGATGTAAAGCATCACCTATGTGATTTGGGTATCACTGGAGATGCTCAAAAAGGCAAGAAACCACAACATTATCCAAGGAACATCTTGTTGAACATAAAATAGGAGAGGTATTCGGCTGTCTATTAGGCCCCATCAACACATTACTTTCATCTCATTCATCGCTTGCGAATGAACAAAGAAGCCAATCATCAAACGCCTCTCTCTGTATTCTCCGCTTTAAGTTTGAGGGCCATCACCTTGTTAACCTCGTCCTCTCGTTACTTACATTGTCACTCCCACTGGTAAAGACACTATTCCCTTGGCTGTTTTCTTTTCCCTCAATGCTCCAAACTAAAGGTAACCGTTCCTCTTCTAATTTTATGTTTGATGCTTTAATGAATTGCTATATAGAACTGGGATTCACACTATGGCATTCAGTGCTTTAGATTAGTGAGGAAACATAATCTAGCAATACCTCATTTTGCTTTCCCTGGTAAGAATATCTGTAAGAAAATTGTTAGTTGATTTAATATATTGGATACTGAAATTAAACTAACTTAATTCCAGTTGCCATCGAATGAGTCTTCCTTGATTGTAATTAGTGCTTATTTCGTATCTATATATGCATTTACTTTAGTTTTCTAAATAATCACTTGAATAAATGTTGTATTGGAATTCACTTGCTGATTTGGAATCATTTTGTATAGTTGAATTGTTGTCGGATTGATAGGATTTGTAAAAATGAAGGGTGGAATCAGTATGATAATCAGATTCGATTGGTTCTAAATGACGTTGTTGAGTATAGTATCTGTAATTTATTGGTGTATTTTTTATCAGTTTTCTTTAGACATTCTTTTGCATAATGCCCTTCTTCTTTGCAAAGCCAACATTTACAATTCTGTTTTTTCTGTGGGCAATGTTTGTATGTAGGTTTAAAATGTCATCTAGTTTTTCTAAAATATTTAGGATATATTGTTGGTTAATTTGGTTTTTTCTTATAACGACACCATCGATATGGTTTAGCATATCAAGAACGATAATATTTGGGTTGTCTATATTTTCGTAGTTTATGTTTAAATTGTCTGAATTTTCTTGGAGAGTCACAGCCATATTGTTGTGGTACTTCAGCATTTTGTGAACAGCAAGGATGCATATGATGATGTTTGAGTG
>JAOTAY010020153.1:0-13330 GCA_025629805.1 Erythroxylum baracoense
TTGAAAGAAGAGTTGCAGAGACTTTCATATGATTGTGTAAAATGTTATGTTTTGTCAAATGTTAATGTGGTTTGTGTGATGGTTTTTGGAATGGATTATCTTTACGTGAGAGAAGTGGTATGTATGAAATTAAAAGTTGGATTTCGGGTTCTTATGTTGAAGTTACTGGTTTTGTATATATGTATATCTATATACATGTTGATAGCAGATGAACGGTTATGGGTTAAAAATGCAGTCAGAAACTTTGAGGAATAAACTGTACTGTTCTAGTCGAAATTTGACAAAAGTGTATTCATGAAAGTTGTAGATATTTTTTTTAGCTTTCCAACGACATAAAGTTTGAAATTTTTAGATTTGTTGTTTGAAAGTTATGGTAGTTTGAAGTGAGGGTGCGCGACTTTTGCAGAGCTGAAATTTCTTGATTTTTATGGGCGTGAGAATTTTCTCTCATGCTCGCACGTTAAATGGTTTGAATCTCAATGGTTTACTATTGCTATCATAGCTTTGTTTATTAGTTAAAGGTCCCACTATGAATTTATCAATTTTATTTTGTTATGAAAATTATTATTAAAATTTTATAACCGAATCGAGACCCGGGTCCAACAATCAGGGTCATTTCTTCATATGGAGTAATAAGCAAATGGGAAGGTGGGTTCCAAGGACAAAGTTGGATAGAGCTATGGTCAACAGAGATTGTCTGACACAGTTCCCCAATTGTGTCACTTCTTTCCTTGATCCTTTATTCTCTGATCACACTCCTGTGCGGATTGAAAATTTATCTCTTAATCAAGTCTTAAGGGGACCGTTCAGATTTAACAACTTCCTAATTGATGATGAGGGATTTCCTAATGCTCTTAGTAAAGGACTAGAAACTGAAGTTGTGGGTACTCTCCCATATATTTATATGCAAAAGCTTAAAGCTATCAAAGGGGAGATGAAAACCTTGATGAAAAGTCGAGCCTCCCTTACTCAAAAAGTAGTTAATATAGCTAGAGAGAATATGGAAAAGGTGCAGAAACAACTTGATTTGGACCCTTCAAATCCCTCTCTAATAAATACTGAAAAGAGCCTACTGTCAAATTATCTCTCACTAGTTAAGGAACATGACAGCCTATTGAAGCAAAGAGCTAAAGTCAATTGGCTAAAAGATGGGGAAAGGTGTTCTAAATTCTTTTTTAATTCTATTCTGGCCAGGAGGAATATAAACAGAATTTGCTCTCTAAAACAACAAGATGGAGTGGAAATTTCAACTTAAGCTGAACTGTTGAAAGAAGCAGAGAGACACTTCAGAAACTTCTATGGATCCTCTCAGATACTCTCAAACTTAACCAATCTTGACTCCATTATTCACAACAAGATCTCCTAGGAATAGACTAGAGCTCTCATCACTTCAGTGACAGAAAGGGAAATAGAAGAGGTTTTGTTTTAGATGAGTCCAAACAAATCCCCTAGCCCTGATAGTTGTAATGGCTATTTCTACCAAAAAACATGGTCAGTTATTGGACCTATGGTGAAACAAGTTGTGCTGGAATTCTTCTCTAGAGGAACCCTACTAAAAGAGGTCAACAAAATCCACATATATCTGATCCCAAAAACTAATTGTTGTTCTACTCTGGATAATTATAAACCTATTGCGTGCACTAACTTTCTTTACAAGATTATCTCTAAAATCCTAGCAAACAGCCTGAAGAAGGTTCTGGATACATTGATATCTGACAATCAGAGTGCTTTCCTACATGATAGAAGAATTGGGGATAATTTTGCTATTGTTCAGGAATTGATGAAAGGATACCAAAGGAAGCACGACCCACCGAATTGTTCCGTCAAAGTGGACTTCAAAAAAGCTTTTGACACTATTGAATAGGAGTTCATTCTACAGACCTTAAAACTAATGGGATTCCTAGAGGAATTTGTCAGATGGATAGAGGTATGCATAACCACGCCTTCCTATGCCATTTTAGTCAATGGCGCTCCAACAAAAGTTTTCAGGAGTGCTAGGGGCTTACGACAGGGTGATCCTATATCCCCATATTTATTTATTATCTACATGGAGGTTCTCAGTATGTTAATCCAACAGAGAGTGGGAAACAGTAAGTCTTTTAAATTTTATACCAAGTGTATGAAAGTCAGGCTGGTAAACCTATGTTTTGCAGATGACCTAATGCTCTTCTCAAAAGCTCATGGCAAGCCTATTAAGCTTCTTATGGAAACCTTGGCAGATTTTAAGGCCCTATCGGGTCTGGAGCTTAATCTGAATAAAAGTCAGTTTGTATTGGCTGAAGGGGCGAATAGAATGGAGAACACAATCTCCCAATTAACAAGTATGAACAAAAAATTAGCCCCACTGTCCTATTTAGGACTCCCGATTACTACCAAAAGAATTCAATTTTCTGAATGTCAGCCTTTGATTGAGAAAATTCAGAGAAGATTAGGAATGTGGTCTAATAAGATGCTCTCTTTTGGTGGGGGGCTACAACTAATCAAGGCAGTCTTGAACTCTCTACATATATATTAGTCCTCAAATATTTTTCTAGCCAAAGGAGTGATCAAATCCATTGAAAAACTATTTCGAAGATTCCTATAGGGCAACCTCAATTCAAACAATCACTTTGCTAAGGTTAAATGGAAAGAGGTGTGTAAGAGGAAAGAGGAAGGGGGTCTTGGATTGATCTCAATTTTCTCTTTCAACAGAGCAGCCTTATCTAAGAACCTCTGGAATATCCTACTAGAAAAGAAGTCTCTGTGGATTATATGGTTACATAGCTACATACTGAAGGGATTTAGTATTTGTGTTACCCCTATTAAACCTTCCTTTTCATGGCCTTTGATTCAGCTTTTGAAACTTAGAACTATGATTGAACCTCTGACGTATTGTAATATTGGGAATGGAGAGAAGGCTTTTTTCTGGTTTGACAATTGGACAGGCCATGGACCTCTTATTCGACAACCTCAGGCTACTCAAACATGGCATGATGTTCTTATCAATGAGAAGGCAAAAGTTATCCTAACAGGAGATCAGTGGAATTTTCCAGCTAAACTATAGAATTTAGCTCCAAACTACCTTCCTAACATCCAAAAGGAGGATGCTTACTACTGTCTCAATCAAACTCCTAACACCTTCAGCATTGCTAAGTTTAAGAAATGGCAGTCTCCCAACAATATAAGAGTGGCCTAGGCTCCTATTGTCTGGCACAAAGCTTTAATGCCTAGCTACTTTATCACACTATGGCTAGCAGTAATTAACAGATTAAGCACTGACTCCACTTTATGTCTACTAATTCTGATTGTGTTCGCTGTGAGACAGAATTAGAATCAAGGGACCATTTCTTTTTCAAATATCCCTTTTCACAAGACATTTGGGAATGACTCAAGGCACTCAATAATATCCCTACTACAGGCACCACTATCATAGAAGCCATATAATGGCTTCCGAGGTTGGCCCATACACTTAAGTCCACTGAATGCATTTATATCATCTCCCTCGCCTTCTCTGTTAAGGAGAAATGGTGAGCAAGAAATACCGGAAGATTTCAACACAAGCAACGTACAAAGCAAGAGGTATTTATCTCTCTTATTAGAGGAATCAGAGAGAAAATCCTCATTGCTACCAAAACGGAAGTTTTAAACCCTACACTAGCATTTGCATGGAGGATCAGTTAACAGAGCAAGGTAATTTATAAAGGAAAAGATGGGAATAGTACTTGGCTCCACAGATCAGCATGTGCAGATAGAGGATATAGGAGGATCATCAATACCTTCGGAAAAGGACAACACATCAGAGAAGGTTAGAAGATCTAAACAGTAGAAGAGACGATGCTTTCATTTTTAAGAAGAAGATTACCTTTCGAAGTGTGGTAACCCACAACGGAAGTCAGAGAACAACTTCACGCTTAATCATAGACGAGATCTGTCTCACTTGCAATCCAAATGGAAGAGTAACTACTCAAGGAAGAAAAGAAGAAGAAAGCACAAAGCTAAGCTAATTACCTGAACGTGGATTGAGAAGTCTTGCAGTAACGAACTCCACAACGCCATCCCTTTTTTGGAACCCTCTGGAGGTTGCAGGGGAACCCTAATTGACTGTATGTAATGAAGAAGTGATACTAGTAGGCTATTGTTGGTCTCATACGATGTCATTGCATTGAAGGAGCTTTTCTCATTGTCATTTTATGATTGCAGACAAACATTTTGTAATATTTCATTTATTAATTCCATTTAAATTTTCAAAAAAACAAATCATGCATGATTTTTCATTCACAGGGAATAATACATAATCCTTTTCTAATTAAAAAATGTTTTAAACTCCATGGAGAATCTCTTAATCTGTGGTTTTGAATTAAGTTTTTATCAAAATAGAGTGCTTTGTGCTTTTGAAAAACTTGATATATTAAAAATTAGTGAGTTAAAGTTGATTTTTTTGTTAAGGTTTAGTTCAAGTAACCTAGGTTGGGAACAAAGAGTTACATGTTGTTGATGATTTTGGATTCTATTAATAGGAATGAGACTGAAAATTGAATTAATATTCAATAAAGTGATCACTGTAAGGATTAAGGAAAGAGAATAAAATCCTAGAGGAAAGGAACTAATTCTACGCCCTATTTTACCAATCTAAATAGTTACCTTGGCCTAAAACAAGTATTGAAGAAATAAGGATTCTGAAAGAAAATTAAAATTGGGTGTGAGTTTTAAAAGCATGTTGAAATAATAGAAATAAACCATACAGTTAGTGGTTTTACCTAGGATTTAAAATTAAAAGATTTAAAAAAAGCCTAGACTCTCAATTCAAACAATCTTAAATTTTAGTTTAAAAAAGGGTAAGTTTAGTTTGTATGAAATATTCAATTTGAAGTTTTAAAAAGTTATGAAAAAAAACTTCTTAATAGAATAGAAGAAACAAATGTTAAGGCTTTTATTTGAAATGATAAAAGAATTTGAAAACCAAAATACTGAATTTTCAAATTTAAAAAGACTAAAATTTAGAAAATATTTTGATGAACTTGGTTATTTAGTTTGAAAACAAAAATATTGGAATTAATGTTATTGGGCAAGAACTCTTTACATTCTAAATTATTTACAGAAAATAAAATTAGACATAAGCATTTATTGAGTAAAAAAAATCCTAAATTCTTAAAGGTTTAGAGATAGTGATGGCAACTAGGTCCAGACTCGGCTCAGCCACCCAACCCGACCTGAAATTAACGGGCCAAGCTTAGGAGAAGCCCGATTTTAAAAAAAAAAGGGGCTTTCAGACTGTTCAGACCCGGCCTAACTCAACCCTTATAAGCAAAATGATATCTTTTTGTATTTTTAATTTTAAAAAAATTTGGTCGAGCCAAGTTGGATCGGGTCTGATCAACCCTCGAGCGAGGGTCGGGCCTCGACAATAAGGTCAAATTAGGCCTGGCTCAGCCCATTGTCTTCCTTGTTTAGAGATCCAAAACTAGATTCAAACATAATGGGCTAACTAAGCCCAACTTAAAATAAAATAGTAACTCATACCTACTTCTAATAGGTTTGAAACCCAAAGTTAAACAAATAATAAAGATATAAATTTATTCTTATTAGAATTACAGGCCCAACTAGTTTTTATTCTTAATAAATTATTTTTTAACTAAAAATAGACTTAAAAGAAGGCAAAAGTCCTATTAACGTTTGGTAAAAACTAAAAAGTCTAAGATGACCCATTTTGTTATCTCTCATACTAGTTTACCCCCTAGCATTTCCAAAATAGATTAATTTGCTCAAAACACGCTCACTTGATCCCCCCTCCGTCCATTACATGTTACGTCCTATTATATTAGGCTACCTAGACATGTTAGATAAAGTTAGCTGCCAATACAATAGTTTACGTGTAATTAAATATCAATTTCTTATTCTTTAAATTAATTAATATTTAAATTATTTTCAAAAAGTTAAAACCTAAAACTTAATTTCCCCTAAAACCTAACAATGATTGCTTTTATCCCTAATTTGCATCTTTTATTCATTATTTGTGGTAAATGCCTAAAATTTGATGCTTCCTATAGCTTCTTCGATTGAAGCAAATCTTAATAATTCTTTATTCTTCTTGCTTCTTCTTCATCTATCTTCATTAGTTTCTAATAATTTTCGGACATCTTTATCTTCCACTCTAGTCACGATTTCATTCTCCATTCTTAAGTATGATAGTCTCACATCTTTCTATTTTTTTAGTGTTTATGGCCAATAAATAAAGAATATTTTGTATTTATAAGGTTGAAATTCTTGTTTGTAGAGGCTGTGATAGTGGAGGAAGGTGGTCCCCCTTATGGTCCCTTGTGTTTTAGATTACTAAATTGAAGGTTAGTGCTCCAACATTTTCACCTTATAGTCCCTCATGTATCATATTATGATTAAACTCTATTATTACATTAAACAAGTTGTATCTTTAGCAATTTAGCAATATCTTTACTGGATTATGAAATCCAAGTGTAGTTTAGAAAAGTGGAAGTTAAGCAAAAATAGGAATTGCAACTTCATATATTATTAGTAAATAAAAAACAAATTATCAATTCTCACTTTGAACATGTTTACATAAAATTATAATAAGGGATTACCTTGCAGTTTAGAAATATAGTTTAAAAATATAGGTATTACGAGAATGAAACCAAATTAAAGGAAAATTATTTAAAAAATCACATCAAAAAGTTCCAGTAGTACTATAAGTCAATATTAGTGTTAGATTTATTTAAGGTGACCCATGTCATATATAATAGATTGATTCTATTTAAGGAATCCAATATCATGGTTAATGGGTTTACAGATCAAAAGAATCAAATGGGCCTAATCTTAAGCCCTTTCCCTCTCCTTTTAAATGTTGCAGAAACAGTTTCAAAAATTTAAACATTATAGAGGTTTTTTGACCATCGGAAACACAAGCATCGAAAGTAAAAAATAGAGGAAATAAATTATCATCAAGAACATTGCAAAATAAACATGGATTCAGGTTTGTTTATATTATTATCTTTGTTTCATCAATCCATAAAAGTTTACAAATGATATCAAAGCCAGGTTTACATTGTTTATTTCGTATATGAATGTTATTTTCGGTATTGTCCTGGAACGAAGGGCAATCCACTGATTCTGTTCTTATACCTATACGTTGTCAAACTTGTGTTTTCGGTGTTATTTTGTGTTGTGTTTATGCTTGTTAATTCAGAACTGAAAGGCTTGGTTCTTGAACCGACTCTACATGTATTTCATGAGTTTTATTTATGTTGTTAGATTTTCAACATAGAATGATGCCATCATGTTTGTTGTGTTCTGGTTTTGCAAAGACCAGGACATGTGGTTATGGTTGTTTAAAACAAAACAACAAAAATTGGCTTGGGTTGTTGAAAAGAAGCACACATCTAAACATCCCGTAAATGTCTTGATGATTTTGGCATGAAATTTGCGTTTTCAATTTCCATGCCTGTAAGAGAAAGTTTCTGGCTTTGAGTGAGAGTAATAAACCGTAGAAAGAGACACGTAAGGTTTGGGCATGGAAACATTATAACGTTAGGAAGTGATGTTCATGACTTTAGGATTTGGGATGGCTTGTGTTTTGACAAAAACCCATGAAAAGAAAGAAACAAACAACAAAAACTCATGAAATGAAGGAAAGAAACGAAAAACACAGAGAACCAAAAGCGCAACATCTTAAGGAAGACG
Source organism: Erythroxylum baracoense (assembly GCA_025629805.1). NCBI lineage: Eukaryota > Viridiplantae > Streptophyta > Magnoliopsida > Malpighiales > Erythroxylaceae > Erythroxylum > Erythroxylum baracoense. Next base: position 7,672 of record JAOTAY010020153.1, read on the forward strand.
ATGCTACCCAAAACTAGGCAGTGTCTATATGCACCAGACGTCTCCCACAATGTGCTACAGGCTGGCGTGTGCCTAGACAAGGCCTTTTGGCCCAAAACGTGATTTTGGCCTAACTTTTTTTACCTTTGGGCCATTAAAGCATAAGCTTGGGTTATATTTGTACCCTTAATTATTAAGTAATTAAATTATGGACTTTAACCCTAAGTAAAATAATATTGGGATGTGACATAATGGATTATTTAATTCATAATTGATTTATTTTCTATGCATAATATACTTTTGAAAATCAGTGCCATATTATATGTTTTATTTGATACTTTGGATATTTTATATTATGTAATATTTGGAATTAAATTTTCCTATTATATGTTGAATGTACTACATGACATAATGGTAATTTAAAATAGTTTGTTAGTCACCAAAGTGACCAAAGTAATTTACGTTAAATTTTGTCATGTACAATAATTGTCCAATTAAATGTTTATTGCATGGAAAGCTTGTTGGTCACCAAAGTGGCCTAGCTTGAAAAATTAAATATTTAATTGTGAATGTTTCAATTGTTCATGTTAAGATGATGCTATTAAAATGACATAAAGGTTGAACTGAACAATTGAGATTATTAATTATAACGCTAGGAGGTCACCCAAAGGTGAACCATTGCTTATAATTAATGATATTAAAGGGACTTTATCATCATATTTGATTAATATGATTATATATCCAAAGATAACATATATGTTGACTAGAATATGATTGATTGTCTATTATAGTGAACTATATTTACATCATGAGAGGTTATAGATATGTATTTAAATTTTACCCAAAGGAGAATTTAAATGCATGATCAAAGTTTATTATTAGTTTGAATCCATTCAGGTCTACTCAAAGCATTAATGCATGAGCTATATGTTGTATTTGCAACATCTTCAAATTTGTTTGATTTAGGAAATGGTTTAATCAAATTCAATGGTCTGAACTATACGGATTGGTCCGAACAAATCCAGTTCCAACTGGGTATAATGGATTTGGACTTAGTCATAGTGTCAGATGTAAGGTGCACAGCCATAACTAAGACCAGTTCAGAAGCTGACAAGTCTTATTATGTGGCTTGGGAACGTTCTAACAGACTGAGTTTGAATTTGATGCAAATGACAATCGCAGAAAACGTGAAGCCATTAATGCCTAAGACGGATAATGCAAAGGTGTTTATCTTAAAGCTTAAGGAATGCTCTCAATATGATTTAGCTGACAAGTCCATAGTAGGGACTTTAATGAGTGAGCTAACGACCAAGAAGTTTGACTGGTCTCAACCCATTCATGACCATGTAACCCATACGTCAAACTTAGCTGCAAAGCTGAAATTTATGAGTATGGATATGGGTGAGTCCTTTCTAGTACAGTTTATTATCAACTCACTTCCTCTTGAGTTTGGCCAATTCCAGGTAAATTGTAATACCATTAAAGAAAAATGGAACCTTCAAGAAATTAAGGCCATGTTGGTTCAGGAGGAAGGGAGATTGAAGAAAATGAAGGAACACTCCGTTCATCTCACGTTTCATCCAGGAGCTATTAGTAGCAAGCACAAACCAAGAAAGAAAGGTAAAGATACGGACAAAGCTCTCGGCAAAGTTAATGAAGGTCGATTCCATAAAGACAAGAGGTGCCACTTCTGGAAGAAGCCTGGTTACTTTAAGAAGGATTGGCCTAAAAGAAAGGCTTGGTTTGAAAAGAAAAGTACATACTATGTCTCAGTATGTTCTGAATCAAATCTTATTGAAGTGCCTAATAATACCTAGTGGTTAAATTCTGGTGCAACTACTCATGTGTCACATGTTTAACAGTAATTTCTTACAATCCAACCCATAAACGAAACTGAAAAGTTCTTATATATGGGGAACAGAATGAAGGCACAGATAGAGGGCATTGGGACGTACAGATTGATCCTGGACACTGGCTGTTACCTGGATCTAGAAAAGTGTCTTTATTTTCCTGAATGTGCTAGAAATTTAGTTTCAGTTGCAAAGTTGGATGTTACAGGATTTCAATTTAAGATTGGAAACTGTGTTTTTTCATTGTATAAACATAAGTACTATTATGGTTCTAGTACTTTAATTGATTGTTTATACCATTTCAATCTTGATGTTGATTTTTCTGCAACTCTATTTCATGTTGACCAAATTATAGGAAGTAAACGTAATGCATAAAATGAATGTTCTGCTTCTTTGTGGCATAAAAGATTAGGTCATATATCTAAATAAAGGGTACAGAGGTTAGTGAAAAATGAAATCTTACCTCCATTGGATTTTGTTGACTGGGATATATGTGTGGATTACATCAAAGGCAAGCAAACTAAATATATATCAAAGCATCTAGCCACAAGAAGTAACGAATTATTGGAATTAAAACACACTGACATCTGTGGTCCTTTAGACGTTCCTTCTTAAGGCGACGAAAAATATTTCATTACCTTTATTAATGACTTCTCACGATATGGTTATATTTATCTATTGCATGAAAAATCTCAGTCTGTGTACATCCTAGAGGTGTTCGTTAATGAAGTGGAAAGGCAGTTAAATAGAAAAGTAAAAATAATGAGGTCTGATAGAGGTGGTGAATATTATGGAAAATTTGATAAAAGTGGACAATGTCCAGGTCCATTTGCAAAGTTCTTGCAATTCAAGGCATATATGCGCAATATAAAATGCCTGGTATACCGCAACAAAATGGTGTAGCCGAAAGGCAAAATTGTACTCTTATAGATATAGTTAGGAGTATGTTAAGTTATAGTACTGTACCGTTATCATTGTGGATGCATGCATTAAAGACCGCTGCGTATCTGCTTAATCAGATTCCTAGTAAAGCAGTTCCTAAGACACTTTATGAACTATGGATAGGAAAGAAACTTAGTTTACGACACCTTCACATTTGGGGTTGTCTGGCAGAAGTAAGGCTATATAATCCACATAAAAAGAAGCTTGATGCCAGAACTTTTAGTGGTTTTTTTATTGGCTATTCTGAAAAATCAAAGGGGTACAGATTTTACTGTCCTAGCCATAGTACGAGAATAGTTAAGTCTAAAAATGCTTAGTTCATTGAAAATAGTCCAATCAGTGAGAGTGGAGAACCGCGAAAAGTGGATATTCACGAGAATCGTGTAGAGCCTACTCCAAGTCGAGTAGAAACTACTACACCAAACATGATTCCACTAGTTGTTATTCCTCTTGTTGCATCACGAATACAAAACATACCGGAACACCAAATTAATGTTCCAATTCCATAAATTGAACATATTAATGAAGAACTAGCTAATGATGTTCAAGTTTCAAATGATCAAGTGATGCCACAAGAAGTAGCATTATGAAGGTCTGTAAGGTAGAGAAGACCAGCTATTTGAAATGACTATGAAGTTTACTCGCTTGAACATAAATGTGACTTGAGCATTGATAAGGATCCAGTCTTGTTCAAACAAGCCATGGATTGTAACAATTCTAAAAAATGGTTCAATGCTATGAAAGAAGAGTTGAAATCAATGGATGACAACAAAGTATGGGAATTAGTTAAGTTGTCTGAAGGTGCAAAGCAAATGGGTTGTAAATGGGTCTTTAAGACCAAATGTGACTCACAAGGCAATATTGAGAGGTATAAAGCCAGACTTGTTGCCAAAGGTTATACTTAAAAGAATGGCATTGACTATAAAGAGACCTTCTCTCCAGTTTCAAATAAGGACTCATTAAGAATTGTTATGGCCTTGGTGGCTCACTATGATTTAAAGCTTCACCAAATGGACGTAAAGACCGCCTTTTGTAAATGGTGACTTAGAAGAAGAAGTGTATATGGATCAACCAGAAGGTTTTAAAACCACAGGAAAGGACAAGTTAGTGTGTAAATTAAAGAAGTCAATATATGAATTGAAAAGGCTTCTTGACAATGGTATCTTAAGTTTAATGATACCATTACATTTTATGGTTTTGTAGAGAACACTATTGATTGATGTATCTATATGAAGATCAGTGGGAGCAAGTTCATTATATTAGTCCTATATGTTGACGATATCCTGCTTGCTGCGAATAATATGGTTTTGTTACATGATATCAAGAATTTTCTTTTTAATAATTTCGAAATGAAAGATATGAGTGACACATCCTATGTGATCGGAATAGAATATTTCCGTGATAGATCACAAGAATTGTTAGGATTGTCTCAGAAAGGTTATATCGAGAAAATATTAGAAAGATTTAAAATGAAAAAGTGCTCCGCAGGGATAGTTCCAATTCAGAAAACGGACAAATTTAGTCAAATGCAATATCCACAAAATGATTTGGAACGTAAGGAAATTGAGTCTATTCCTTATGCATCAGTAGTTGGGAGCTTAATCTATGCTTAAACATGTACTCGGCTAGATATCAGTTTTGTTGTTAGAATACTAGGCCGATATCAAAGCAATCCTGGAATGAACTACTGGAAAGCTGCAAAGAAAGTCTTTAGATATTTACAAGGCATCAAGAACTTTTCGACATCAGGGATGTGAGCAAAGAATCTTCCATTTCGACATCAAGCCTCATAACATTTTGCTTGACGAAAACTTCAACCCGAAGGTCTCTGACCTCGGTTCGGCTAAGTTGTGTTCCAAAGATCAAAGTGTTGTATCCATGATTGCAGCTAGAGAGACCATAGGCTACATTGCACCTGAAGTGGTCTCCAGGAACTTTGGAAATGTCTCTTACAAGTCAGATGTTTATAGTTACGGAATGTTATTGCTTGAAAGGGTTGGACGAAGGAAAAACATAAATGATGATGCAACACAAGTTTACCACCCAGAATGGATATATACAATCAGCTGGAAGAAGGAAAAGAGTTGAATGTTGAGATTCATGGGGACAGGGATGGTGAAATTGCAAAAAAACTGGCAACCGTTGATCTATGGTGCTTTCAGTGGCATTCGGTGGATCGCCTTTCGATGAATAGTATGGTCAGATGCTGGAATGAGGAGACAACTTGACAATGCTTCCATACCCTTTTGCCTCTAAAGTTCCCAATAAATTGGATGCAGGCATTGGAAGAAGTATTCACCAAAAGTTGCAAATCATCTCTGAAGTTGTGTGATCACGTGTTGTAAAGTTTAAGGTTCTCTATCCAAAGAAATATAATGGCAGGCTAGTTGCTAATGTTCAATTCTTTGACCGGTAAAACGGCTCTTGCTTATGATTAACGAGGGGAGTTTATAGACTTATTAAGCTAAACAAGTAACAAGCCTACTTTCAAGCTTAATTAAAATGATTAGGTAAATTTCGTGGACTAAATTCAATTTCCAATACAGTAGAACCTAAGAGAAGTCAAATATGGTGGATATATATCTTTCAATCCTGCCAACTCATAAGATTCTAATATTGATAATCACTACAAACTCTCACTTGAGACCTTGAACATACAAGCATATGCACCCCAACACAGTTTCCTCCTACATGAAGGCTTTATCTTGATTAATAGGAGCTAAACATAACAATGGGGTTAATATAATCTACTTTCCGAATGAAAGAACTGATATTTTACATGGCACCAGGAAACCGCCGCTTGAGCAAACGTGTGATCATTCTACTTCAGGAATGGCTTCCAACTCCTGGTACAGACGTCTACCGGGCAGGGCTGCATCAATTCTATT
>JAOTAY010020154.1:0-13329 GCA_025629805.1 Erythroxylum baracoense
CCTTATAACCTTAACACTTTAATTCAATCAACCCATATCATATAATCTTTCTAATATCAACATAATAATTAACTCCATAACTTTCATAAAGATCTTATAATTGATGTAAATCGTACTTATTCATCAAAAAAAAATTTGGGGGCCAACATAGTTAGAGGGTGAATTTATTAAGGATCCATTTATGTGTTTCAAAGACTATGAAAGAGTGATTTTTTGGGTTTTTTTAAGAAACGTTTTCCTAAAAGGGTGAGTGACAAAATAGTTAGGATATTATCTTAGGGATAGTAAATTTGGGAAACATTTTGTGTATGAGTGCCACTATTTTTTGTGTTATTTTTCACTCTCTGTGTTTGTTATTTTCATTAGTGAAAGATTTATTCGGAGTTTGACCCAAAACGTAACCCAAATTAAAGGGTGAACATAATAAATTTATGTGTATTATTTCCTTGCTTACTTTACCTGTGGGATATAATTCGTTGATTTTTTTCACTTTGTAGCCTAACTTCTCATAGCATTTCAATCGATTATGGCACTGCCTATTATCACCTTAGTAGTCTTAATTCTAGTAATAGGTTTAGATGTAGGTGGAAAAGTTGTATATCAGGGTCAGAATACAAATAAAGGAACCTTGGTTGCGACCTGTGCCATTGGAAACAATGACTTTGTCAATATAGCTATTCTACCAACTTTTGGCAATGGACAAACTCCCTTTTTGGACCTTTGAGGTCACTACAATGCATATAGTAATGGTTGTATAGGTTTAAGCTCAGACCTAAAATTTTGTCAAGGAACCAATTATCAGTTTTAGTTTGTGAAAATGCAGACGTTATTCAGGTTATATGAGTTACGGGATTTGGTGGAAAACGGTTTCGTTGAGTTTACAAATCTGCATCAAGCTATATGATTGCCAACAACTTAGAGAAATGAGTTAAAAGAGAAGCAGAAGAAAAATATGAAGGCCCTATTCTTCATCCAACAAAGCATGGATGACACTTTGTTCCCAAGAGTGATGGGAGAAACCACCTCAAAGTAGGCATGAGATTTGTTACAAGAACATTATCAAAGACCCAGTAAAGTGGTAATTATGAAACTGCAAACCTTGCTGGTGATTTTGAGAATTTAACAATGAAGTCAACTGATACAATTCAAAATTTCTTTGTAAGAATCTTTGCCTTGTAAATCAAATTTGCTCTCTTGGCTAAGATTTGACATAATAGAAAGTTGCTTAGAGGATTTTGAGGAGTCTCCCACCTAAGTTCGATCATGTTGTTGCTAATATTGAAGAATTCAAAGATTTATCTAATTATTCCTCGTTGAGTTAATGTGTTCTCTTGAGTCACATGAAGATTGCTTAAATAGATCAACAAAAGCTTCTATGGAGCAAGCTTTTCAAAAAAAGGTTGATATGAAGAAATCTGAAGGCATAAGAAATAGAAGAGGACATGGGTGTGGTCGTTCTGGTTATAGCCGAGAACGTGGTTGTTCCAATGGTCAGAAAAAATCGAGGTAATGTAAATTCTTTTCCTATATGCCCTAATTGTGGTAAAGCTAATCACTTGGAGAGAATTGTTGGAACAAAAATACATCTAACCATGTAAAAAATGCAGTTCAATGCTATAATGGCAAAGGGTTTGGTCATAAAACTAAGAATTGTGAAGGAAAAGATAAAGCTAATTTTCATAAAGAAAAAGATGAGGGTCAGATAATTTATTTGTTTCTTATTCAGTTGCTAATGTTGCTATATCCTTTGAATTGTGGTATTTAGATAGTGGTAGCAGTAATCACATGACTGGCAACTGAAGTTTTTTTGTGGAAATTGATGAAACAGTGAAATCTAAAGTGACCTTGGGAAATAACAGTCAAGTTCAAGTGTTTGGTATTGGCACAATTGTTGAAAGTTGTAAAACTGGTAAGACACTCATCCATGATGTAATGTATATTCCAAATTTGAGTAATAACCTTTTGAGCTTGGTTCAAGGGTTATTATACTGTATTTGATAATGAAGAATGCATTATTTATGACAGAAGGAGTAAGAATTTGGTCTATTCAGTAAAAATGTTTGAAAATAAAATGTTTCTAATCATGTTTTCACAATTTGATCTTGTTGCATTTATTGCCTCAAGTGATGATACAGTTCTTCAGTATAGAAGGTTTGCTTATATTAGCTTTAGTGGACTACAAATGTTGCATAACTAGAAGATGGTTACAGGTTTACCAGTTGTACAGAACCTGAATTCTTATAAATGTGAACCTTGCATTTTCAGGAAACATCATCGTGAAAGGTTCCCAATAGATAAGTTTTGGACAGCCACTAAACCTTTAATGCTAGTTCATGTTGATATTTGTGGATCAATGCGAACAATATCAGTAAAAGGAAGTTAGTATTTTCTTATCTTTGTTGATGATTTTTCGAGAATGAGATGAGGGTATTTTCTAAAAGAGAAAGCAAAGGCTCTTGAGTTATTCAAGAAGTTTAAAGTTGAAGTGGAGAAGGAATCTGATTGTTCAGTCATGAAACTCCTGACTGATCGAGGTGGAGAATTTACATCCAAAGAGTTTGAATTATTTTGCAACCATTGGTATCCAGAGGCAACTGACAGCAAGTTATACACCACAGCAAAATGATGTAGCAAAACAAAATAATAGAACAATTGTTAAAGCAGTCAAAATTATGTTGAATGATAAGCATCTTCCACTAATTTTTTGGGCAAAAGCAGTGGCTATTGCTATATATGTTCTTAATCGATCACCAACATGAGCCGTTGAAGGAAAAACTCCTTATGAAGCTTGGTTTTGTAAAAGCCCCAATGTTAGCCTTCTGCTAGCTTTTGATTCAATTGCCTATGCTCATGTACCATCAAAATTAAGAAGGAAGCTTGATGTAAAAAGCATCAAGTGCATTTTTATTGGTTATACCAAGGAGACAAAGGGCTATCGACTTTTCAATCCCATTACTGAAAAATTAAGTACTAGTCATGAAGTCATATTTAATGAATTAGATGTTTGGGATTGGGTAGGAAATGATGCTACACATACCATTGGAGATATTACAGAATTTGATTTAAAGTCTCTTGACTTGAATTCTACTTTGGATGAAAATAACAACAATACACCTACACAATACATAGAAGATTCTACTTCGAATTCTCCTTTAAGAAAAGTAAGAAGTTAGTTAGAAATTTATGTTATCTCTGATTTTGTTTGTCTTGCCATAGAAAACACTTTTGAAGATGCAGCTGATAAGGAAGAATGGGTTAGAGCAATGAAAGAAGAATTGATATCTATTGAAAAAAACATAGCTGTACTTTGGTTGATTTGCCTAAAGGGAAAGATGCTATTGGACTTAAATGGATTTTTAAGTCCAAGTTCAATCCAAATGGTTCATTGAAGAAGAATAAAGCTCACTTGGTCATGAAAAGGTATGCTCAAGTTCCAGTTACTGACTTTTTTGAAACTTTTATTCCTGTTGCTCATTTGGATACAATTAGAACATTTCTAACTATGACTGCGCAAAATAGTTAGCCTATGTATCAACTAGATGTCAAGTCAACCTTTCTTAACGGTAATCTTGTGGAGCATTTGTATGTTGAGCAACCAAAAGGCTTTGAAGTAAAGGGATTTGAGCACAAGGTTTTCAAATTGCATAAAGCACTCTACAGGCTCAAACAAGCACCATGAGCTTGGTATGCTAAAATTGATTCCTATTTTCTCATAAACAATTTCTTAAGGAGTGTTGATAAGCCTACATAGTATGTCAAGAGTTGTGGTAATGATTATTTGATTATTTGTTTATATGTGGATGATATAATTTATACTGGTAATGCTTTTAGCCTAGTGAATACCTTTAAGAAGGCCATGATGGAGGCTTTTGATATGTTTGCTTTGGGATTCCTACATTATTTTTTAGGTTTACAAATTGTTCAAGATGCAAGTGGGATATTTCTTTGTCAAAAGAAGTTTACTACAAATTTACTGAAGAATTTTGGCATGGTGAACTGCAAGGCTGTCAAAACTCCTCTTAATGCTAATGATAAATTCCTCTTAGAAGATGGAGTTGAGAAGGGGGATGAGAAGTATTTCAGAAACTTATTGGGTGGTCTGATGTATCTCAAATGTTCTCGACCTGATCTAATATTTACAGTAAGTTTGATTTCTCATTATATGTATAGTCCAAGCAAACATCATCTTAGGGCTGCTAAAAGAATGTAAAGATATATTCAAGGTATAATAAGTTATAGGATAAGGTATGTAAAAAATGTAATTAAGGATCTTATAGCTTATACTAATAGTGGCTGGCTTGGTTTAGTAGATGACAGGAAAAGCACAATTAGATTTGTGTTTTGCTATTGTGGAGGAGATATTTCATGGATATAAAAAAAGCAATAGGTGATGCTGCAAGCAATATGGTTAATAAAAATTCTGTAAGATATGAAATAGAAACAAATGCAGCCAACAAAGATTTATTGTTATAATAAATCCACAATTAATCTTTCATAAATCTTGCACACTAAAGTAGAACCAAGCATATTGAACCTCAGTATCATTACATAAGAGAATTACTCACCAAAGGAGATGTTGAATTACTACATTGTAGCATTGACAATCAACCTATAGATATGATGAAAAAAGCTCGAAATTTTGTAACATGATTAGAATTGTCTCGTTTGCTTGAATTAAAGGGGCGAATGTTGACTAATAGAGATATTAATAGGCTTTTATTTGATGCATTAATGTAGGTAAATTGTGTAGTATTTTGGGATAGATATTATGCTAATTTGCTGTTTTTATATTATCTTAGGGTGTTAGGAGTTTTTTGGAAAAATAAAGCAAAAAGATAGCAAATTTGGAATGCACAAAAAGCATAAGCTAGCAGCAAAATGCAGAGTACATAAAACAAAACGCAACAGAGGGTTTAGGGTGGATTTAACACATTCACGCAAAGCAAAAGGAAGGGCCTCCATTTCATGTAAAAACCTATGCAGCCTACCTCCACTAACACAGTCTCCACTCACCAAGGCAGTCTCTAACCACCAACGCAACCTCCACTCTAGCCTCCATTCATTGCAAAACAGCTGCCACATGCCTCCACTGATGGAGCGTGAGTGGCATGGAGGCTTTATTGTGTGAATGGAGGGTTCTTGAAAATTTGATGGAGCCTCCATCAGATTTTCAAGAACCCTCCATTCACACAATAAAGCCTCCACGCCACTCACCAACGCAGAAGCCTCCATTTGCTGAAAACGCAGCAACCTCCCCAACAACACAGCCACCACACCCATCCACTGGCGAACCATCTCCTTACTCACGCACAACACAACCTCCATTTCACTCCTGCACAACGCAACCTTAAGAGAACAACGTGTTGTTATTTAGTTTCTTCATGAGTTTGTCTAGGGTTTATGCTTTTGGATTGTTTAGCATGTTGATTTGTGGCTAGAACCTTACTTTTTCTTAGGTATTTGATGTTTTGGTGATGCTTTAACATTGAACATTGCTGGAATTCATGACTGAATATTCATATACTTTTTAATTTTCCTTGGGTTTTATTATTCTTACGTTGGATTATTGGAAGTTTACTTGGTATAAATTCACCTTTGAAAAAAGAGAAGATTGAAGGAATTTCAGCTAGAATTTTCTTGTGAGTTGGGAGATCCAAGAAACTTAGGAGGTGAAAATAGAATGTTTGAGTTTGGAACTTAAGAAACTCTAGGAAGAACTTAAGTAAGGAATTACTAAGTGATGTCTAGAGTGGATAGATTAATTCACCTTTGGGAGAAGGGGATTAATTGCTCTTAAAATTCACATATAAGATTAGGATTGTTCATTTGTGGGGGATAGCTAATTCAATATTAAGGTTTTGCAAAAATATCATTCCCTAAGAGAAAGTCATTCCCCATTGATATTAATAATTTTAATTAGTCAATTGTTGCACTCTTTTCTTAATTAGTTATTACATAGATTTGTTATATTCATAATTATTTTGGTTGCACTGAATTGGGTAGTTGCTTACAAATTTATTTGAGTTTTTATTAATTTTGTTACATTACTTTTAATTTCAAAATTTCACCCAACCTGATTCCAAGCATCGTTAGTTGGCGTAGATTTGAACTTTCTCATAATCCCTGTGGACACGACTCAGTTTGTACCGATTTATTACTCACTTCGACAACCGTGCACTTGCTATTTACAAACAAGTTTTTGGCGCCGTTGCTGGGGATTAATGTTTGATAATTTTGTTTCTATAGCTAGTTTGATATTTACTTGTTGGTTTTCTTTTTATCCCTATAGTAACTTATTCGTTTCTTTTTCTTTTTGCATTCTCTTTTTCTTGCGCAACTTATGTGAAAAAGGTTGCATGCCCTGAACCACTAGAGGGTAAGAAAGACATTTTGACCCAGAGTTGGAAAGAACAGTAAAGTTAATTCATTGGCAAAAGAAAATGGAAAATCAAGCAAAAGAATTTTTAAGAATTCAAAGAGAGAGGGATGAAATGACTCAAAGATTAGCTCATTTGGAGGCCAGACTTGGTGCAGCTAATTTGAATGGAGGAAATGGAAGAGGAGATAATGGAAATGAACAGGAACAATTACCTCAACATCCTATCAGAGAATATTTCTAGCTTACAGTGGTATACAATTATCACGATATCCAAAGATCTAATGTCTATGCTCAAAAATTTTATATCTCGCCCGGACTCATCAATTTAGTTCAAACAAATCAGTTTGGAGGGGCACCAATAGAGGATCTAAATGATCATCTTGCAAGCTTCCAGGAATTATGTGACACTATCAAGACTGAAGGGGCAACACAAGATGACATTAGGCTCACTTTGTTCCCATTTTCTCTTCAGGATAAGGCAAAGAATTAGCTTGATTCAATTTCTGCTGATAGAATGCGAACTTGGCAGGATGTGGCATAGCAAGTCTTGATTAGAATTTTCTCATCTGGTAAAACTGCGAAGTTAAGATCTGAGATCAATAAGTTTAGACAGCATGACTGGGAACCATTGCATGAAGCTTGGGAGAGGTACAAAGACCTTTTGAGAAAGTGTCCACATCACGGATATCAAGAGTAGGTACAAGTGGAAATATTCTACAGCAGGTTGAATGGCCAAACTCGAACCATTGTAGATGCACCAGTAGGTGGTACACTGATGAGAAAAACATCCCAAGAAGCATGTGCATTGCTGGAAGATATGGCTTCGAACAACTACCAGTGGCCCTCCGAGAGAACTAATGGAAAGAGAGGAATTTTAGAAGTAGACCAAGTGACTCAGTTATCTACTTAATTGACAGCTCTATCCAATCAATTTTCAAAATTTATGTCAAAGGAAAGACAGAATGAGTAGATGGCAGCTACTAGTCAATCATTCTATACAAATGATGAGGGGGTGGAGCAAGCCCAGTTTGTTAACCAAAGGAACTTGGGATTTAAGTCACAACCAATGGGAAATCAATATTGTCAAGGCTACAACTCTAAGAAGCAATATAACTATGGTATTAAAAGGAACATGCCTCATCCACCTAGATATGGACCACCAACTACAGAATGGAGACCCTCCTTGGAAGAAATAATTGGCACTTTTGTAACTGAGACAAGGAACCGTTTCCACAAGAACAAGAAGGAGATGGATGAGCTAAAGATGCAAGTAACCAGTGTTGGGACTTCAGTGAAGGGTTTGGAAGTTTAAATGGGACAACTTGCAAATGCTTTCGGGAATTTGACTCAGAGGACATTTCCAAGTAATACTAAAACTGCCCTGAGAGAGCAGTGCAAGGACATCACTCTTCGAAGTGGAAAAGAATTGGAAGAGGTGAAACCTAAAGAAAAGAGCTCCACTCAATCCAATGATAACAAAGGAAAGAATACCTGTGAAGAAGCAAGTGCATCTACACAAGTTGAGAAGGAAGTCAATTCGGAGAAGAAACTAGAAGGGGAACTGCAAACAAAAATCATCCCCAAGCTGCCATATCCTCAAATATTTCAATGGAAGAAAATTAATGATCAATTCGTAAAATTCCTTGAAGTCTTTAAGAAACTTGAGATCAACATTCCCTTGATTGAAGCTGTTTAGCAAGTACCAAATTACGCAAAATTCATTAAGGACATTGTCACCAAAAAGAGGAGATTTATAGACTATGAGACGGTATTGATGTCCGAGGAGTGTAGTACAGTCTTGCAAAGAAAGTTACTGCAGAAATTGAAAGATTCGGGAAGCTTCACAATTCAGTGTGAGATCGGCAACACATATTTTGGTAAAGTGCTTTGCGATTTAAGGGCAAGCATAAGTCTCATGCCTCTTTCCATCTTCCAAAAGTTGGGATTAGGAGAAGTCAAGCCATTAACAATTTGCCTCCAATTAGCTAACCGTTCTCTCACTTATCCTCGAGCTATATTCTTATTCGTGTAGACAAATTCATTCTTTCTGCAGACTTTGTGGTGCTTGACACGGAAGAAGACAAGGAGATCCTGATCATATTTGGGCAAACGTTCTTAGCTACCGGATGTCCAGTGATTGATGTGCAATAAGGGGAACTAACATTGCATGTAAATGGCCAGAAGGTGAGGTTCAACATATATAGATCGCTCAAACATCGAAGTGATACACCAACTTGCAACTGAGTGGATGTCATATCATCTTGTGTGGTAACGTCTTTTCCTTCCCTTATACCTAAAGACCCATTATTGACATGTTTGGAAGGTATATTTAGAAAGGATGCTATGGATGATAAGGATACTTGTTTTATGATGGTATTAGATTCTTTTGAATGCTTGCATAATTTTGATCAAACCGAGCCTTTGTTTTGTGTGACTAATGCTGATGTTACTGGTGAGGTGAAAGATGTTCACCCATCCTTTAATATGAAACCCTTGCCTGAAAATTTTAAATATGCATTCTTGGGTGTTAATTAAACTTTTCCTGTCATTATTTCATCTTCATTGACTCCTTTAGAAGAAGAAAAATTGCTTAGGGTATTAAGGGAGTTAAAAATGCATTGGGTTGGTCAATTTCAGACATTAAGGGAATTAGTCCTTCTGTTGTAATGCATAAAATTCTTATGGAGGAGTCATTCACCCCTAGCATTAAACCCCAAAGAAGATTGAACCCAGCAATGAAGGAAGTAGTTAGAAACGAAATTCAAAAGTGGCTTAAGGCTGGAATCATTTATCCAATTTTCGATAGTTCATGAGTTAGTCCTACTCAGGTTGTTCTTAAAAGAGGTGGATTCACCATAGTTAAAGATGATAACAATGGGACTATTTCTACTAGGACAATCACTAGATGGAGGGTTTGCATGGATTATAAGAAGTTGAACAAAGCCACTAGGAAGGACCATTTTCCTTGCCATTCATAGATCAGATGTTGGACAGACTTGTTGACATGCATTTTACTATTTTTTAGATGGGTATTTGGGATATAACCAAATAGCCATAGCACCTGAAGATCAAGAAAAGACCACATTCACTTGTCTTTTTGGCACATTTGCATTTAGGTGCATGCCTTTTGGTCTTTGCAATGCTCTTGCTACATTTCAACACTGCATAATGGCTATCTTTTCTGATATGGTTGAGAATTTCATGGAAGTATTTATGGATGATTTTTTTGTTTTTGGTGATTCATTTGATAAGTGCTTACATAATCTGTTTTTAGTATTGAAAAGATGTCAGGATACTAACTTGGTGCTCAATTGGGAGAAATGCCATTTTATGGTGACGTAAGGAATTGTGTTAGATCACAAAGTATCTGCCCATGACATTGAAGTGGACCAAGTCAAAACAACAACTATTGAAAAGCTTCATCCACCAACAAATGTAAAGGGTATTCGTAGTTTCCTTGGACATGCGAGGTTTTACTGGAGATTCATCAAAGACTTTTCTAAGATTGCTAAACCCCTTTCCAATCTCTTGGAGAAGGATGTGAAATTTGAATTCAATGAGAAATGCTCGAAGGCCTTTGTGTTGATTAAGAAAAAGCTGATTTCAGCTTCTGTCATGATCACACCTGATTGACAACAACCATTTGAAATTATGTGTGATGCGAGTGACTTTGTAGTGGGAGCAGCTTTAGGCCAAAGGCGAGAGAAAGTGTTCATGGTTATCTACTACTCTAGCCAGACTTTGGATTATGCGCAGCAAAATTACATTACTACAAAAAAGGAAATGTTAGCAGTTGTGTTTGCTTTGGACAAATTTCAATTGTATATCATTGGGTCCAAGGTTGTGGTTTTCACAAATCATGCGACAATCCGATATTTGTTTGCAAAGAAAGATGCCAACTCACGACTCATTTGATGGGTGTTACTTTTGCAAGAGTTTGATGTGGAGATCAAAGATAAAAAGGGGACAAAAAATGCAGTTGCCGACCATCTATCTCGATTAGAGCTTAAGGAATCAAAGCCACCAATACCTTTCTAAGAGATTTTCACGGATGAGCAGTTATTCAGAGTTAGTGAAAAGCTTCCATAGTTTGCCGATATGGTGAATTATTTAGCTATAGGTTTGATTCCTCCGGATTTAAATCCATCTCAAAAGGAAAAGTTTCTATTTGATGCAAAAAGTTATCTCTAGGATAAGCCTTTACTATTCAAGAGAGGCCCCGATCAAGTGATTCGAAGATGTATCCCGGAAGATGAAGTCCAAACAATTTTGGAGCATTGTCATTCATCACCATATGAAGATCACTTTGGCCCAACAAGAACAGCAGCAAAAGTTCTCCAATCTGATTTCTATTGGCCTACGCTTCATAAGGACAACTATGCTTTCACTAAGACGTGTGACCAATGTCAAAAAATGGGTAATATCTCACGATGATATGAGTTTTTTTGACCAATATTTTTGAGGCAGAACTCTTCGATTTGTGGGGTATCGATTTCATGGGACCATTTCCCAAATCTTGTGGACAATCCTATATCCTTTTGACAGTGGACTACGTATCAAAATGGGTTGAAGCCATAGCTTCATCAAAAAATGATCCCAAGGTTATTCTCAAATTTCTTAAGAAAAACATTTTCACAAGATTCGGCACTCCAAGGGCCATTATTAGTGATGAAGGTACCCACTTTTGCAACAAGCTTCTAGGTAATCTTTTAACCAAATATGGAGTTTGTCACAAAGTTACTTTACCTTACCACCCACAGTCAAATGGCCAAGCTGAAATATCAAATTGAGAGATCAAGGACATTCTTGAGAAGACCTAACTGAAAAGACTGGGCTCTCAAGCTTGATGATGTCCTTTGGGCATATAGGACGGCCTTCAAGACTCCAATTGGTATGTCTCCATATCATTTGGTTTTTGGAGAAGCTTGTCATCTTCCGGTGGAGTTGGAACACAAGGTTTATTGGGCAATTAGGAAGTTAAATCTTGAATGGAAAAAATCGGTTGAAAATCGGTCTTTTTAGTTATGTGATTTGGAAGAATTTCGAAATGAAGTATATGAGAATTCCAAAATCTACAAGGAGAAAACTAAGAAATGGCATGACCAATACATCATGAGGAAAGAATTTGCCCTAGGAGAGAAAGTTCTGCTTTTCAACTCGAGATTGAAGTTTTTTCCAGGTAAATTCCACTCTAGATGGTCAGGGCTCTTTGTTGTGAAAAATGTTACCTCTTATGGAGAAATTGAAGTTGAAGGAAGTGATGGAAGAACTTTCAAAGTGAATGGGCAAAGATTGAAGCATTATTATGGTCAAGAGTTGAGAAACACTGCAAGCATTTCACTTAAGGAATAGTGATCAAATGGCTACGTCGAGCTATTGACGTTAAACATAGCACCTGTTGGGAGGCAACCCAATCTTATCCTTTCATTTTAGTTCTTTATTGTTTCAGTTTCTTGTTATTGCTTTCATTTAAGCACCTTATTTGTCTTTTATCTGCTTTTTTTTAGGAATGCAAGATTGGAGTTGTGAATTCTGATTTCAAGTCGCTGAGCCCTTTTTGATCCAGGGAGTCCCTATGTTCTCATCTCTTTATATTTTTAGGTCATTGGGGACAATGTCCCATTTAAGTGTGGGGGTGGGACCAATTTTAAAATTTTTGCAATATTGCACTTGAACTGTGATGAAGGTTAAATCATACCATTTTGTCATAGTAGTTGGACTGAGGATTGAGTTATGTGCTTGAATTTGAATTAGGCAACTTGAGTGGAAGGTGAATCATATGGATTGATTGAAGTAGTTAGTTGCATAAACTCTGTCAATAATTTGACACTTGAGTGATTAGGTAATGTATAAAATTTTGATGGATTTTCACATAAGCACATGTGAGGATTTCAACCTACTTGAATGAATTTTATATTCTTTTCATTTTTTTGGTTGAGTGTGATGCTCCCCTAGGAAGATCACCTCTAGAACTTGCATTGAACCAGTTTGAAACTACGAAATGCATGCTTAATAGAAATAATTAAGGCATTCTTTGTTTTAAACCCATTAGCTTAAATGGCCCACCTTATACATTATCCCTTGTAACCCCTTTTGAACTTTTATCCTTTTGGATTGCAAAATAAAAAAATAAAAAAGAACCCAAAATTCCTCTAGCCTTACCCAATCACAAGTATAATGAAGTGCTAAGTGATCATTTGGTCTATAGTTTGGGACTTTTAAGCTTGCTTATTATTCTAAGATTTATTGATTTATGTTGCTTTTGTTTTCTCTTGTTTGCCTTCGTTTTTCAAAAAAAAAGAAAAACAAAAGAAAAAGAGTCAAACATAGTAGCATTAGTTAGTGAAGAGTAGTAGTAGTCCTATGTATTCATTTGCTTATCTCAGATTTTGTATTTAGTTGTCTTTTTTTTTTACTTAGTGCTTTGTTAATGCTTGTGAGTTAACTCGTGACCTTTTTATCTTACCTTAACCCAAACCTCATTACAACCCTAAATAAAAGTCCTTTTGATCCATATTGGTGTGTATTTTATGTGGTAGAGAATGGGTGAATATGCAAGCCTATGGTAGTGTAGTCTTTTAGAGGGAGACTTGAGCGAAACACTGACCCTAAACACTTGAGTGATTCGAGCTAAAATGCAAGAAAAATCCATCTAAATTTTATATATGCCTTTGATCAATGATGTCTGCCTTTGACTTTGTTTATGAGCATTGATGAAAAAATTATGATATGTGTATTAGCTCAAAGCTTAAGTTGCTAAAGTTTGAATAAAAGCACACACTCGATATTATTTGAAAATGAATTGATGACATTTTTTGTTATTGCATTTAAATTACTTGGGGATAAGTAATAGTTCAAGTGTGGGGGTATTTGATAGAGATACTAATAGGCAATTATTTGATGTGTTAATTTGGGTCAATTGTGTAGTGCTTTAGGGTAGATATTTGCTA
>JAOTAY010020155.1:0-13328 GCA_025629805.1 Erythroxylum baracoense
AATGTATGTGATGCCATGTGGAGTTCTGTAGTGATTGCACGTAGCGCTCCCTTATCTTAGGATATATGTCGGAATGACCTACGGGCGTCCCGATGCGTACCCTAGGGTAATGAGGTGTTACATAATTTATGTAATTCAATTTTTCTTTGTAAGTTTAAGGATAAAACGTTCAAAGAAAAAATCACGGTTAAGCTTGAAATGTCCTATATGTTATTTTCAATTTTTAATTTTAACTTCATCTCACCTTCCAAAACGATTTCAGTTATTTTTTCTTTTTAATTGAAATCACGGGAGGAGGAACGAATGGCACATTAACTTGACTTGTTTGGAGTACTCTAATTCTTTCAATAAAAAGAAATATTTATCCTAATGACTTAATGAAGACATTCAAAAAAAATTCCATAAACAGGTTTCATATTTTAGGAAGACTTTTATGCTTTCCAATGAAATAAAATAAAAGGGTAGCTTTTCTTTTATGTATACTACAACAAAGTAAACATTTAGCTACCTTTTGTGACATTCAAAAAATCGTCGACAAAAGTTACCATATTGTGATGATTTTACAAATCGTCATTAAAATTAAGCCTTTAACGACTAACTAAAAGAACATCACAAAAGAAACAACATTTCGTGACGGATTAATTAAAAGAAAAACATAGAAGATTGGATAAAAGGAACCTCTTCTCTCTTTGTCAAAATTTGGAATTTTGGATGTTGATGTGCTATTTTTCCTAATCTTGATAATAATCCTTGACTTCAATCCTTTCTCAAGGCTCCGAACTTGTGTTCTTCACTCAAGGATGATGTTTCTATAGAAGCGCTTCATCTCTCCTGAAGATGGAGGCCTAATTATGCTTTTATAGCCCAAAAAATCTAAATTTGATGAAGCCTTGGATAATCCTTCGGATTCCCACGATCGTGGAAACTGGCCACAGAAAACTTCCTCTTTTCTTTTCCTCTTTGATCTCTAGCTCAATCTCCAAGTTGCTCAATCTTCCTACCTATATAAAAATAGTTAATTCTTACCCTAAATTAACATCAAACATAAAAGAACAACGAAGGAAATCAAACTAAGTAAAAACATAGAAAATGAATCCTAAACTACAATAATAATCAACAATTATGCAAGAAACACATGCCAATTACATAGAAAAACATAGACTAATGCACACCTATTAGCTATGTTTTCGACATTGTTGCTAAAAGTAACCATTTGGTAACGATATTTGTAAGTGTGACCAAAAGAATAACATTTGGTGACGAATTTTGAAAATTGTCACCAAATGTTACACATTTAGTGACAATTTCTAAAAATCGTCAATAAATGGTCCACATTCGATGACGATTTCTAGAAATCATCACCAAAGATTCTACAGAAATTTGCAACACATTTAGTGACCATTTGCCCAAATCATCACCAAAGGGTTGACAGTTTCCAAAATTGTTAAACTAACAATTTTATAATCTATCATAGTTAAGATATGTTTTATTGGAGATTTGTTTTGAATGTTTACAATGTATTGTTGAAAAAATACACACAACATAATTTTAAGTGTTAAAAAGTAGTATTAATTAATCATTAATATTTACTAACATTGCAAAAATTAGTGATAAAAATTATAATAAATTGTATCAATATAATAATATGATATATGAAGTAGTACAAACTTTGAATTAGAAGTTTGACAACTCATATAGTCATAGAATAAAAATAATAATAGTCCACACTAAATAGTACGTAGCTTGACCCCTAACTAGTAGAGAGGTTGTTTAACAAATTCTTACAGATACAACAATAAATCAACTTTAAAGCTGAGTAAACTTGATTGCATCGATAAATGTCAATGATATAATTATTTTTTTAGATTCCAAGTGACATGAGATTCGGTAAAGGTAAATGAGTCCCTAATGTCTGGATTCCTGAGAAGAATCCTTGCATATTCGAAGGCACCAACTGAAACAATAATAGTTCTTCCCTCAGGTGTAGGGTTTTTCACACCCTCTTGCAACAACGTTTTCGCTATAGCTAAACTTGTAGAGGATATAATAAATAAGTCGCTAGGTTTAGTATGGAAGACAAGTTCTCCAGATGAACTGCCAGTACGAAACAATTTACCTAAAAGACAATCAGTATAGAACTTAGATATTGTCAAATTAGTAAACCGTTAAATGAACCAAAATTGGACTAACATACATACGTGAATGACCAGATGAAGTCTGTGGAGTTGACGAATTTTCCAAAACAATTAATTTCCCTAATCCTTTACAGACTGTTGTGACATCGCTCCCGTCTCTATGGGCATACATGTCATCTTCGAGATTTAAAGAAGCTTAAAACAACATGTAGTATATGCCATCAAATGTGAATATATATAATAGCTTCATAAAAGGAAATGAGATATAAATAATAAGGAAAGTGACGTTGTTCGAATGATACTAAACACCTTGAAGCAGAAGATCGACTATGGAAGGCAAACGATGATTAGTGTAAGAAGTGGAGATTTTTTCTGCATTATTTATTTTTTCATTAGGGCCTAACGGAATGAATAAGGGCCATCCAGAACTAGTCTCTATGTTGACGTTCCTTGATTAATAATGTTAAGAGGTATATTTTGCAAATGTTGATTTAGAATAAAATGATGATATGTTCATCTCCAATTTCGATGATAAGTAAACCCATATACAAATAACAAAGATAGACAGTAAATCATGTTCGAAACACAACCATAAACACAACTTGTACATCAAATGCATAATTAAGAACTCACAATAAACACCTAAAGGTATAAGTTAAAGTTAGCACAACTTCGCTAATAAAAATAGAACAAAAGAATAATACCGATTCAGCTAATAATGGTTCTTCAACAATGATGACCATAATATCAGACCCAAAAAGAAGAGAGGATTTTGAGAAATATTGATAGCTTGAATGAGAACGGAGTAGCCTTTTATTATGGTTGTCATTGAAAATCTAATACAAAACGACGTTGTTTTGCTTGTTTAGGTAAATGATGTCGTTTATTGTTTACTATAATTGTTTAGAAGTAGTATTAATTAATTTGCTACGATCCATTATATTTGGTCGACAAATGTCAGATGTAGTGACTAATATATGGTTCGTCGCGAAAGCCCACAGGTTCATAAATAATTTTTAATAAATTTATTTTCCTATTCCAGATAAAACATAATTTGAATTAAAAATTAAACTATTCAATTGAAAACTATTTGCAAATTAATTTGTTGACTGGTCAAATAAATTATAATTGACTTACAATTTTCAAAAAATTATACATTTCGATTATTATAATCTCAAAAAATGTATTTCAAAAATTATACATTTTAATTATTGTAATTTATAAAAAATAAATTATAATAATTTAACAAGACATTATAATATAATTAGAAAACTATTTCTAACAAATTAAAATTAAAGATTAGTCATTCCCAAAAATTAAGCAAATGAAGAATAATTGCACATATAAGTGAGAACATTAATTTAACATTTTGTATGATGTATTATGAATAACTCATATATACTAATCAATTAAGAAAATTAAGAAAGTAAAGAGATTGCTTTGGTTTTGGGCGACGATGCAGAAATTTGGTAACAGATTATCTACAATTTACGACTAAGTATGATGGTTGGTCGCGGAAATGGTCTTTGATGACTAAACTTACTTCGTTGCAAAAACTCTCAGGTATTTAAATTAAATGTTTCTTTTTATACAAATAATAAGGTTAATGGTAGATTAAGGGCTAAATGGTATATGTTGTCATGTTAGTGATGAATTTTGTTTAAATGAAATGTGATTTGCAATTCTTATTAATTCTACTAATAACAAAAAGATGGTAAATTTTTTAAAAATTTTCCCATTTTATTATGTTTATCTTCCAAATTAAAAATAAAGATTAGTAATTCCCAAAAATTAAGTGAATCAAGAACAACTCCATATGTAAGTCTAACAGCCTAATTTTGATTTTGTTATTGGTAAAAGAAATAATTCATATATGTTAATCAATTAAGAAAATTAAGAATGTAAAGAAAATGCTTAGGTTTTGGCGACGTTTACTCATATTCGTAGCAAAATTGGAGTGATAGGCGACGACAATTTTAATCGTCGGAAAAAGGTAAAAAGATTAGTATTGGCGATGATTTATCAGTTTGGTAGCAAAATGTTGTACAATTTATGACATTATTTTATTTTCATAGCAAATGTTTAACATTTGGCGACGAAATATAGATTCGTCGCCAAATGTACTAGATGAAAAAAATTAAACAGACGCTAAGACAACGTAGTTTGTGGGATAACAAAACAAACAACGTCATCCTACCGTCTGTTTAAACATAGATGATTGCTCCCTCTCTTCTTTCCCCGCCGAAGACGAGCGCCCCCTTCTCTCCTTCGTTTTTTCGAACCGACGTCTTCTCTGTGCCCTATCTTCTCCCCTATCTTTGACAACAGTAAAGATTCTTTTCTGTGCGCTTGATCTCTTTATTTGGTGAGTACTGTTGATTGGATTTTCAGACTTGTCATTGAAGTCGATATTGGTTCGATGGTTTTCTGTTATGTTTTGAGTTTCTTTTTGATTCTTTTGCATTTATTGGTGATGATAATGGTTGATTGTGTATTTATTGTGTTGTTGTTGTTGAAGAAAGGGAAAACAGAATATAGTTTTGTGTTCTTGAGTTAAAATTTACTTGCCCAATTTTCATTCGACAAAAGTCCTGAACGAATTTACATGCTTTCTTTTATGGTTGTGTGGTTATTATTGAAGGTTTATCAGAGGTTAGAAAAGAATGAGTAAAAATCTCACTAATATGTTAAAAAAGGATTAGTTTATATGGACTGATGAGGCAATGATCACATTTATTACTATAAAGCATGTATTTACAATAGTTCCATTATTGGCTCTTTTGAATTTTCTGAAGGAGTTTGTAATTGAATTGAATGCTAGTGGTGAAGGTATTGGAGCAGTGCTCATGTAGGATAACAATCCTATAGCTTTTATTAGCAAAACATTATCTAACTTACCATAAATAGCTCTCTGTGTATGAAAAGGAGTTTTTAGCTATAGTTATGGCTGTAAAAAGTGGTTGCATTATCTTATTGAAAGATAATGCATTAGATTCTGTCCTTTTGTGGAGGGTTTGTTACATTTCCAAGTTAGTGTTTTCTGTTATGCATATTTTGAGTACATGTTTTATTTAAAGATCATTTCGATCATCATTATAACCGTATTATTAAACTATAATCTGTTTCATTAATGTTAACTTTTATTTATATTGAATTAAAAAATAGATATAAACAACTTTTTTTAAGTGTCAAAGCAATAAGATCACTGTAAGAGCAAGGAGGTTAAGATATTGATGACTAGATGATGAAGTATTGGAATCACTTCTTTTCAAGTTGTTTGTAAATGATACAAACTCTAACAACCAAACATATAAAACTACCAGTCTCCTACACATTTTGAAACCATGACAAGGAAAATCATGGTGTAGAAGTAAGAGTAACACTAGCTATAATAGTGAAGATAAAGACTTGGAGTTGGAGGGGAGGATTTGAAATTTGAAAAGATGGAAGTGTGGCTTGTGATATTAATAAATGAGCTGTATGTAAATGTAACATTGAATGATGATGAAGTCATGCGGGTCAGCAGGGGAGGGTGAGACTTCGCAGAGTTAGCAGAAAGCTACATATAAGGACTCTTCTTCCTCTAGCTGGTCAGGGTTAGACCCCAGTTTCAGGTCTCTTCAGAGACTTACCAAAGTTGACTTCTTTCTTTTTTTTTAGCCTTTTGTCTTTGCGATTGTAAAATTTCTTTCCCTTCTTTCTTTGTTACTTTGCCTTTTCTGTTAAGTTTGTGTGTGGGATTGCACTTGACATTACTTTCTTATTTTTTTCAGGTTCGTTTGGTTTGGTCCCTTCAGGCTCCTTTTTCTTTTTGTTTTTCTTTCTAGTTTCTTTGCTTTATTCTTCTTCTCTTCTAATAATTTTTTTGTTGCAACGGTTTGGTTTTAGTACTTGCTTTTTGACATTTGTGGCGAGTGACAAAAATCGTCCCCAAATGGTGAACGGTTAGTGACGATTATCGATAATCGTTACAAAATGATCCACAATGGGGTAACGATTTTAGAAATTCGTAGCTTAATGAACTTTTGGTGACGCTTTTCAGAAATCATCACCATAATTTGTTAAACATTTTGATAAAGCCTATAGGAGGCTTTGGGGCAGAAAAACATCAATCCTGCATCTGTTGTTTGTAAAAGGGAAACATGCCTAAATCAAAGAAGTGATTTAATATTTTGTAATTTTAAAATTAAACTTACCTTTTAATAATACATATATGTAAGCAAATAGTTACTGTAATGTTATCATAAGAATACATATTAGCTAAATATGATAATTTTCTTATAAGTATAAAAATCCAACAATAAGGTTGATCTTATTAAGGATGAAAAATCTAACGATAATGTACTTAATGATGATGATTTTCAAAATCTTGATCATGATCATTAAATGTAAATAAATTGTTTTCATTGTTTGAAATGTTATGTTTATAATTGCCTTATGTTGATGTTTTACTTATGTTAACTTACAATGACTAGATGCATATTTTTAATGTTTCACTTATATTTTTGCGGAATGTTATGCCAAATGTTTAGTATTTAACTACTGGTCTCCTTATATTGATGTGAAATATTGATGTTTGAGTTAAGATTATACGTTCTGTTTATATTTCGTCTTACAAAGGTTCAATATAATGGCACCTAGTAGAAGCAAGGGAAAGAGGGTAGTAATGACCGAAGAAGTTTCTCCCACACAATAACCAACTCAATCTGACCCTATCATTCAACAACCAATAATTGCATCCTCGAATGAAGACAATCAGCAACAACCTTTACCAACATCATCTGTTAGTAATGAGGAATCTTCAAGTCTATTATTATTAACCAAACATATTTACATTAATGCTGAAATTACTCATTACATGTTTATTGTATTTTTCTTATTATGATTTTTTTTTCAGGTTCCAATACTGGCATTAGAAAATGAGGCAGAGGTATCACAAAAGGAGCTGAGTTGTAACGGATGAATGTTGCATTGAACATTAAGTTATCTACGACTATTGACCTCATGCAACGTCGCCCTCTGGATAAGATCCAATCTGCAAAATTGTCCAGTGAGTTGGGCGTTGTTGTGAGGAATGAATTGCCTTGCCTTCAGTATGCCAGGTAGTTGAAGGAAGACATCTTGCTCCAAAATGCTTTGGACAAAGTTTCAGCAAAATTTCAATTCATTTGATTATTTGTATTGCGATTTTATTTAACAAAAACAATAACTTAACTTATACGTGTTCTTCACAGATGAAGCTTAATATCGTTGATATCGACAAGCCTGAAGTTTCAAGCTGTGATAGTTCACTGTTCAAACAAAGGGCGAAGGATCATTGATATAGACTTCATAAATATTCCTATTTTTTTCTTTCGATGAAGAGGCAAGGAGACATGTTCTGGAATGAGTAACTCTAGAAAATTGGAGTGAAATGTGTGATTATTGGGTCTCAGCGAAGGTTCAAGGTTGTTTTTTTCTCTTCATATTTTCTTCCATTAATTTTTTTTATACATTTCGTGACTACTTCTCTTAATTGAGGAAAAGTATGAGAAAGCCAAGGTGAATAAAGCAAAAATGAAGAATCCTTATAACATCAGTTCCAAATCATTTGTTGTCGTCCAACAAGAATTTGTAAATGTAACGTTTTCAACTTATTATTCTATTTCTTAATACAATAAATTCTAATATCTTCTAATTTTTTAAATTCATATAATAGAGCCAAACACAACTCCAAGGACAAGAGTGTGATAGGATCATATTCTACAAGGTAACACTACAAAGAAGGTTAAGGCTGAATGTTTGAAAAGACACAAAGTAATTATGTAAGCAAAAATAAATTAATATTACAATTTATTTTTCTATGTAATACTAAGTAATAATTTTCTAGTTAACTCGATTTTGTACTTTAAATTAAAGGACAAGATGTAGGAGTTGTTGTAGACATCATTCTCTGAAAGAATCAGCCCAATATTGATGACATTTGTAACAATATTCTTGGTACAAGATCAGGCTATATCAAACCTGTTGGTACATCTTCGTCATGACCAGCATATGTCACGACAGTTCAAGAGGAGCACCAAACATTCAAAACTAAGTTATAATGTACAGAAGAGAAGTTAGATTGTAATGTAAAAGAAGTGAACAAGCTTAAAAAGATTGTCAAACAATTACTAGCTCAAAGTATATCAGTAGTAGTGACGACGATGAGGAGTCTTAGTTTGTATATGACCTGTAAATATTTTTTATATAAAATGCATTTCATTTTTAATGTTTATTTTATTTCAATTTATTATTATTTAAAAATTATGTCACCAACATTAATTATAAAATGTAACTAATTTATATTTCAAATGTCTTAAAATTGTAATAAATTAAATTAAATTTGTTCTTAACAATTATAATAAAATTTAAATTTAAAATAAAATTTTTGTCAGTAAAAAATATTAGCTACCAAAACAAAATCGTCAAAAAATGTTATTACTTATGTTTACAAGAACGTCTCTAAAAACATTTACCTACATTAGTAGCTAAAACTATTTTGCTACAAAAACAGAATCATCACTAAAAAGTATTAGCTACCAAAACAAAATTGTCACAAAATGTTGTTACCTATGTTTACAAGAATGTCTCTAAAAATATTTACCTACAACAAATAATTAGTAGCTAAAACTATTCTGCTACAAAAAAAATCATTAGTAAAAATAATTATCTACGACTACGGTTTAGTAGGCAAAAACTTTTATCTACGAAATATATATGTCGCAAAATCCTATGTACGACGTTCTTCGTTCTCGTTGGTTATATGTTTTACCGACAAAATTATTATGTATCCAAAACCTTTTTGCGTCGATTTCAAGAAAATATCACAGATATTGTTTTGCTACTGGGATTCAACGACCATTAGGACGACGATTATTTTTCTTCGTAAATTAATATTTGAGATGATTTTTCAATATTTAGTGATGTTTGGTTTTGTCGCCAATAAGCTTATGTGTTGTAGTGTTATTAGTGTATTAGTATTTTTTAATTATTCTTTAATGATTATTACTATCAGTAAAAATAATAATCTTTTATTTAATAACAATGATGCACTAAGTGCCCACGCATACATATAGCATATATAATATTATATAATATATATATATATATATATACAGACCTCTTTCTTAAAGGACAAGATGTAGGAGTTGTTGTAGACATCATTCTCTGAAAGAATCAGCCCAATATTGATGACATTTGCAACAATGTTCTTGGTACAAGATCAGGCTATATCAAACTTGTTGGTACATCTTCGTCATGACCAGCATATGTCACGACAGTTCAAGAGGAGCACCAAACATTCAAAACTAAGTTATAATGTACAGAAGAGAAGTTAGATTGTAATGTAAAAGAAGTGAACAAGCTTAAAAAGATTGTCAAACAATTACTAGCTCAAAGTATATCAGTAGTAGTGACGACGATGAGGAGTCTTAGTTTGTATATGACCTGTAAATATTTTTTATATAAAATGCATTTCATTTTTAATGTTTATTTTATTTCAATTTATTATTATTTAAAAATTATGTCACCAACATTAATTATAAAATGTAACTAATTTATATTTCAAATGTCTTAAAATTGTAATAAATTAAATTAAATTTGTTCTTAACAATTATAATAAAATTTAAATTTAAAATAAAATTTTTGTCAGTAAAAAATATTAGCTACCAAAACAAAATCGTCAAAAAATGTTATTACTTATGTTTACAAGAACGTCTCTAAAAATATTTACCTACATTAGTAGCTAAAACTATTCTGCTACAAAAACAGAATCATCACTAAAAAGTATTAACTACCAAAACAAAATCGTCACAAAATGTTGTTACCTATGTTTACAAGAACGTCTCTAAAAACATTTACCTATAACAAACAATTAGTAGCTAAAACTATTCTACTACAAAAAACATTATTAAAAATAATTATCTACGACTACGGTTTAGTAGGTAAAAACTTTTATCTACGAAATATATATGTCGCAAAATCCTATGTACGACGTTCTTCGTTCTCGTTAGTTATATGTTTTATCGACGAAATTATTATGTATCCATAACCTTTTTGCGACGATTTCAAGAAAATATCGCAGATATTGTTTTGTTACCAGGATTCAACAACCATTGGAGCGATGATTATTTTTCTTCGCAAATTAATATTTGAGATGATTTTTCAATATTTAGTGATGTTTGGTTTCGTCGCCAATAAGCTTATTTGTTGTAGTGTTGTTAGTGTATTAGTATTTTTTAATTATTCTTTAATGATTATTACTATCAGTAAAGATAATAATCTTTTATTTAATAACAATGATGCACTAAGTGCCCACGCATACATATAGCATATATAATATTATATATAATATATATATATATATATACAGACCTCTTTCTTAATTTATTGGTCTAATTACTTGGCTTTATTAAGATTTAGGTTAGAATTAAGTTATCGTCATAAAGGGATGCTTTTGAAATTACAATTTCAACTAGAGAAGACCAAATTAAAACCCTTTTACAAAATTCGTCGTACACAAAAAAATTAATCCATTCAAACATGGGTTTTCTATTTACGCAATATGTTGGTGCACAAGTTAACAAGGTTGCGTAAGCATTAAACTATAACGAGAAACATCATCAGAGATAACATAGAACACAGGTGAATCATTTGTGTAATTAAGCATTGAACTTAATATATACCTATTCATATATAGACTTTGATACATGACCTTTCGTCTAGTTGCATTTGGTAGAAATAAACTGTACGCGGAAGGTGTGCTACACGGCGAACTTCATAGTAGTTTTTAAGCTATCAGTGTGCCATGCGACATTAAGGAGGTCAACTGTGAACAGACGTAGATTGTAATAGACGAATTTATGCTTGATTTGAAGATTAGTTCAAGTTCAGCATCAGAGAATAAGACGTGAAACTCATAGCATTAAATGTGCATATTACAGTTTCTTGGTGTAATAGTCATCTATAGGTTTGGGAAGCAATATTTCAGCAACCACTAACTGCAAAATCTCGTATGTTCAAACGATGCACTCAAAGTTGACATCCAAAAGTTGGATGCATCGATCATAATCTTACAATCGACTATTAAGAGTTTAATACCCATATAGTCAACATTGTAATCAATTACTTGAATTTTGTAGGGATCCACTCAAAGTT
The DNA here is from genome assembly GCA_025629805.1 of Erythroxylum baracoense. Taxonomy (NCBI): domain Eukaryota; kingdom Viridiplantae; phylum Streptophyta; class Magnoliopsida; order Malpighiales; family Erythroxylaceae; genus Erythroxylum; species Erythroxylum baracoense. The sequence continues at coordinate 11,313 of JAOTAY010020155.1, forward strand.
AATTACTAACACACACTTTACCATAAAGCAATATAATCCTCCTCCTCCGGGTCGTCTAAGTGCTGAATCTCAAATAGTAGCCTTTCAACCCAAAAAGTTTAATGCTGGATTTACGTTCAGGAGAATTCTAACTTACCTCCATCTTAAAAAAGATCATTAGTTAATATTAAAATTTATAAAATAAACTAAGCACGTATAAATTTAAATAAGATTTTATCCTAAAATCAATTAACGAGTTACTTAAACCGAAGAAGAATTATATTACTGGCGTGCTTGGCCAAGTCATGATGATGTTTGACATGTCAGAAGTCTTGAAATTAAGTGGTGCTTGTCATTTCAACAATACATGTTCAGACGTACGTCGTGTCGTGTCATGACGTGCCTCGGAGGTTTGGACGGCATGTTGCTTATCGCCTCAAAATAAATTATAACCAAAATCCCAAGTCAGAAGATCTAAACGGAAACAGTCAGTCTAGGATTATTTTGCAAATTAGTGTGCCGTATTTTAATAACATTTAAGCAATTCGCGTGAAAGACCAGAAAGTATATACATATGTACGACGAGATAAACTCGAATGTACATAACAATTTTAAAGAATCATAAATCGATAACATAAAAATTTAAAGTTTAAAAGATTCGATCGATATTAAATTATTATAAAATTAACAAAAAATTAAATAATATTTAAAATATTTAAAATATACTTAAAAGAGATTGTATCTTACACATCAAATAATTTGAAGTTTAATTGAAAAAATTTGTTAAATAAAAATTAATTAATTTATTTTAATTTATAAGAACATATTAATTTACGAAGATTAACTAATTAATTAATAAACTAATTAATTTTTAACAACAAGAGTTTTCAAAATAAATCAAATAAAAAAATAAAAATTGAATCAAAAAATTAGACGATTTAATATTTTTACGATTGAACCAACTAAACCAGTTAAAATTTTCAAGTAACAATTCACTAGCCCTTATAACTGACACTTGCATTACTGAGTCTAATCAGTGGCTAAATGATTGAATAGATTGTAAGCTCCACCATCGAACTACAAATACTAACGATGACAGAGGACTATGAATGTAACGCCCAAAAAATCTCGACTTTATGAATAGTACTTTTGAGTCATGAATAGTATATCCTGAGGTGAATAGTGATACCAGCATCCAAAATTTATTTTATTTTATTTTGGCATAGGATAATATTATTCAAGAACAACTCACGGATCAAATTAGAGCCCTAAACGAGTTCATTTTGAGGGTTTGACCAAGAGTTGACCAATAGTCAAAGTTTGACTCAAGAGATAGTGAAAGTTAAACTAGAAACTATTAATGAAAATAAATGATATTAATTAAGATTTTTATATAAGGTCATTTTTATGGGTTTTTTATTGAGAAAAAGAAAGAACGGATTAATAGATAAAGTTAATATTGGTTCGAAAAAAAAGAATTGGAAAGCTTTTAATGAGGGGTCACCTGACATTTTTGTCAACTTCCCATTCTCTTCTTCTCCAAAACATTACCGAGAATACCTCTCTCCTTTCTTCTCAATTTTTTTGTTTCTTTCATTTTCAAGCCAATTTTCTTTAGTTTTAACCCCGAATTCACCTATTAAATACTAAATCATCAACCTAGGGACCCTAAACTCACCATATCAACAAAAAAATGGGAAAAGATGAAGAAAAGGTATATCGATATTCTTGATGAATCATCATCATCATCATCATACTCAGTTGAATCCTGCACCAATGCGGGGTCTGGAGAAGTCTGATAGTACATAGCCTTACTCGTACAAAGTAGAGAGGTTGTTTTCGGTAGACCCACAAACAAATGTGACATGAAGAGTTAGAAAAAATCTTCAAGTATATGATGTAAGTTTAGAAGACAAAATAATAATAATAAGAATAAAAAGACAAATAGAAATAAAAATATTAAGATGATGATGATGATGATGATGATGATGATGATGATGATAATAATAATAATAATAATAATAATAATAATAATAA
>JAOTAY010020156.1:0-13324 GCA_025629805.1 Erythroxylum baracoense
GATGCCGCGGTATCACCCGCAAACACACGCCGCAGTATCACCTGCAAACACCTACGGGTGGGGTGTGGGGTCCAACAATTGCTTCCATCACCCTATTGTAAAAATGGGTTCCTCTGTCACTAACCACTGCTTTCGGTATCTCTAACATAGAAAGAATGTTAGCCTTAATAAAATCTGCATTAACCTTCGCATCTTTAGCCTAGTGGCTTTGGCTTCCACCTATTTAGAAACATATTCTACTATAAGCAATATGTAACTAAAGCCAAAAGATGGAAGGAAAGGTCCCATAAAGTCAGTACCCCAAACGTCAAATATTTCACAGAAAAGCAAAGGAGTTTGTGACAATTGATCCTTACAGGATAGGTTACCTGACTGTTGGCATCTATCACAAGATTTGCGGAAGGTATATGCATCTTTGAACAATGTTGGCTAGTAGAAGCCGCTCTCTAAAACTTTATGAGCCATTCTTTTCACTCCTAAAATGTCCTCTGCACACGAACGAATGGCAAAAGGCTAAGATTGATAATGTTTCATTTTTTGGTACACACCTATTGATAACTTGATCTGTGCAGTGCCTCCAAAAATATGGGTCATGCCATACGTAATACTTTGTATCCATCTAAGTCTTTGATAGGTTATTCATTTGTAACTAAAAATTTGACAATGTCTCAAACTATGGTTGCTCTTCCTAAAAGGTTTCTTGTAGAGGGATATCATCTTCTTCCTCTATCAAATGGCTAAGATGGTCTGTACCACATTTTCTGCCCCATTCTTATCTCTAATCTCTAAGTTGAATTTCTGAAGGAGGAGAATCCATCTGATCATCCTCGATTTTGCTTATTTCTTTATGAGCAAGTATCATAAAGCTACAGGGTCAGAATAAACAATCACTTTAGCACCAAACAAATACGACTGAAATTTTTCCAAGGCAAAAAACACAAATAAGAGTTCTTTTTTAGTAGTTGAATAATTCGATTGGGCTGGGTTTAGAGTTTTTGAAGCATAGTAGATGGAATGCAAAGCTTTTCCCACTCTTTGTCCTAAACTTGCCCCCAGTGTATAATCGTTTGCATCATATATGATCTCAAACAGGAGGTTCCAATATGGTGTTGAATCACCAGTGGGGATGTCAGAAGCTTCTTAATTTTGTTGAATAATTCCTTGCACTTCTCGCCAAACTCAAAGGAGATATCTTGTTGTAAAAGCTTGCATAGTGGTACGACTATCTTTAAAAAGTTCTTAATTAACATTTGATAAAAACCTGCATGCCCAAGAAAATAACGCACTTCCCTCATATTAAATGGTTAAGGTAAAGAAGAAATAAGATCAACTTTAGATTTATCTACTTCAATACCCTTAGCAGATATAACTTGGCCTAAAACTATACCTTGATCCACCATAAGATGATATTTTTCCCAGTTTAACACAAGGTTATTTTCTGTGTGTCGTTTTAAGATAATGGCAAGATTTTTAAGACATTCATTAAAAGAAGATCTATATACACTAAAATCATCCATAAATACCTCAATAATCTTCTTAACATATTTAGAAAAAATGCTTACCATACACCTTTGGAACATGGCAGGTGCGTTACATAATTCAAATGGAATTCTTCGATAAGTGAATGTACTGGATAAGCATATGAATTTGGTCTTCTCCTGATCTTTCGATACTATTAGAATCTGAAGATAACCTGAAAAGCCATTCAGAAAGCAATAATAATCATAACTAGCTAATCTCTAAAGCATCTGATCAATAAAGGGAAAAGGAAAGTGGTCTTTGTGAGTTACATAATTGAACTTCTTATAACCAATACATACTCACCATCCAGTTTGCACTCAGGTGGGAACCAACTCACCTTCCTAGTTTGTCACAATGGTGATTTTATACTTCTTTGGAACCATCTGAACAGGACTTACCCACTTTCTGTCAGAGATCTATTAAATCACCCTAACATTGAGAAGCTTCAGTAGCTTCTTCCTCATAACTTTTATCATTGGAGGATTCAGCCTACGGTGAGCTAGCCTTATAGATTTTACATCCTCCTTTAAAAAAAATGTGGAGCATGCATATTGAGGGCTTATCTTTTGGATATTTGCGATAGTCCACCCAATCTCCTATTTATGCTCTCTCAACAATCGAAATAGTCTCTCCTCTTGATTTGAAGTCAACTGTACTGAAATGATGATTAGAAAAGTTTGCTTATCTCCTAAATAAGTACACTTCAGGTGTAGGGGGTGGTTCAGTTCTAGTTCTGGTGCTTGCACATCAGAAGGTAACAATTTCTTGTGAGATTCAAATAGTTTTAAAGAAGCCAAATCATACCTTTTTTTAGAGTTTTCCAATGATTCCAAAGCATCCATCATTTCAATAAGATCTTCTCCCATCTCAACATCAGCGTTGGCTTTTACTTCCATATCCTCAGCCAAAACGGTTTCCAAATGATCATTGCAACTTAATTTAAACATTTCCTATACTAAAGGATCAATCATATAAACAGACAAAAAAACACAGTGATCATTAGGAGGATGCTTCATGGCATCAAAAATATTGAAATGAATCACTTCTCTATCAAAGTCCATCGTGAGGGTTCCTTCATAAACATTTATCTTAGTTTGAGTTGTATTAAAAAACGATCTCCCTAATAAGAATGATATCAAATTACATAAAGTGTCATCATTCATATCCACCACAAAGAAATCTGTAGGAAATATTAAATTATTCACCTGCCCCAAAACAACCTCAACTACACCATCAGGATAACCATTAGTGTGGTCAGCCAATTGTATTATCACACTTGTTTCTTTCAAGGGACCCAAATTCAAAACAGCATAAATCGAACGAGGCATCACATTAATTGAAGCACCCAAATCCAACATAGCTCTATTGATCAAAGTATTCCCAAGTTTGCAAGGAATGGTGAATGTACCTAGATCTTGACATTTTGGAGGCATCTTCTTTCTAAATATTACAGATACATTGTCACCCATCATTACTTTTTCATCGCTTGCAATTTCCTCTTATGTGTACACAACTCTTTAAAGAATTTGACATACCTTAGTACTTGCTTTATTGCCTCAAGCAAAGGTATATTGACTTCCACTTCTGAAAAGTCTCCAATATATCTTTATCCTTTGATTGTGTTGTTCGAGCTTTAAAATTTATAAGCCCTCAAATATTGCAAGCGTATAGGTTGGGACTGTAGTATAAGAGGTGTCAATCCAACGAGGAGGGGGAGTAATCTAATCCTAGAAAAAAATATAAAACCGAAGATAAAAGATACAATAGAAATTAATTACGATAATTGAATTCAACCAATCAAATTAGAAATTAAACACAAAAGTATTAACAAGTGAGCACTATGAAATCATAATAGAAATCAACTTAAGAAATTTATTAATTTATGAGCAAGGGGATTCTACATATCATTAATGCTAACCTAACCGATTACGTATCAATAGAGTGTCGGTTCTAGACTATCCTAAGGCTGATTACTCTTTCTCAAGTTATAACCATTAAACCCTAGTTAGATTATGGAATTTGCAATCTTTCAATTCACAAATTATCTAAAAACCTAATTAGATCTGAAGCACTCTAATAAACTATCGAAACATCACATGGGATCTCTCTCGGTACAATTAACAATATAAATTGTCATAGTTTCTATTAAGTCACCTAACTCTTATTAATCCGATTTAATTATTTTTCATTCAGTTCATCCTACTAAATTATGCAAGAACACAATCAAATCATAACATTCTCCCAATAAACACAATCGAATAAATTATCATTAAAACAAAATAAAATCTCGAAGGAGAGTTTAGAACATCATCAATATTCCAAATCCTATCATCATACTATCAATTTTATACATAAATAAAATTTAAACGAAAAGAAAATATGATTTGGAATAGATGATGGAAGGCAGCGACGTCAAAAAACCTCCTAATATGAGAAGTACGTCAAATCAGCATCGTCTTCCTCTTCCTTGTTCTTCTTTCTTTCTGTTGGTCTTCTCACTTTAGGGTTCCAAGTGTGGCTGCATGAAAAAGCTTTTCTTTCTCTCCTCTTATTATTAGTGTGGCTACATGAAAAAGCTCTTCTTTCTCCCTCTCATTATTCTTTAAATAGTCTTTTATGTTTTAGGTAACCCTAGGGTTTTTTTAGGGTCAGAAAGGTTTTTTTAGGGTCAGAAAGGTCACACCAATAAGACTATAAAAGTAAATGTATTAGTCCAGACTTTAACTCAATGGTAATATGTTCAGCAAAATTCAGAAATGTTATACATAATGGTCTTTGAGTGAAATCAGGCGCAGTCAACTCCATTAGGGTTCTCAGGTTTACCATCTTGTCTTCGTATTCAGATTATGATTCTTCTACTACAGTTGATCTTGCTTCGCTATGTAATCTTGGTAATGATCTCTCGATCTCCAAATCAAGCTGCTCAAGTTCTTTTTGAGGAGATCTAGTCACTACCATACACCAACACTAACAACCATTTCAAAATTAATAAATAGTAAAAAGAAAAAATTATAAACAAATATATACACAAAACACCAATAAAAATCAAAAATGAAAATTAAATTACCACACTCCCTGACAACAATGACAAAATTCGACAGTGCGTGTCGATTGCACTATAAAATTTACCTGACTTTGCGCACTAAAATTTGCAGTTATGGTGAGTCAGCATTGAATCCACAGGAATTGTTTGGTTAATTTCCACAAAAAAATTAATTGATGCAATGAAAATATAAAAAGGGGATTTTTAGATTTTTAATAGTTTAGAAAATAAAATAAAAGTAAGCTATCAAAAACAAATTGATGTAAGCAATCAGAAATGATTGAAGCGTTAAATTAGAGTATAGTCTGGTTTTAAGGTCAATCTTAGACTAAACACGATCAAGTATATTCAATCATTCTAACGTCTTTACACCTCTTTTCGGACTATTGGTCTGAGACAAATATTACGCTTTGATAATCCCGATTTTCCCTTAGGTTGTTTTCAATTAAGATACGGTCAGTAATTAAAAGTAACTACCAAATAACGAAGGATAAGGTCTCTAGATTCAATTTGGAAGTAACATCAAGAAGTGGAAAATAATCAATATAGGCAGTAACCTCACACATTTGGGTTATCTAACCTAAATTATGTTGTTCTTAACGATTCACAATCATTAGATGCTACTAACAAACACCAAATCTAACAATTAAGTATTACATTCAACATTATAAAAATAGGATTGAAATAAAACAATCAAAATAATGTATTAAGATTATTTATCCACAACCCAGCTTAATTAACTCAAACAACACAACATTTCGAAAAGAGATTACATCATTAAAAGAATGAAATAGCTTAATCGTGACTTGGCTTTGATATCCTTATTAAACCAGAGTTAGAAAGTTAGCCTTCCATCTCCATCTTCAAACTCTCACCATCAGCCATCCTCTTTTTTGCCACTGTAGGTGTTGAAGAAACAAGAAAACCTTAAGAGAAAATGAGAGAAAAACATTATTGGCTAGGTTTGTCCAAAATGCCCCCCTTTCGCCGTCACAACCTCTTTCTTATGTAGTAAAATTTAGGTTTAAACTAAGGGACACTATGGAAATCACACCCATAAGTTAATTATCACGTTGCACAACCATGCATAGGTGTGAGAAATTTCTCACACCCATGCGATCTAATATATTCCATGAGACTTCTTCTTTCTTTGTTCTTCACTTGACATTCTATTTTGCCCCTTCTTCTTTCAATCCTCTTCTTTTTTATGCTCCATGAATTAATAGAATATGGAAATTAAGAAGATGGCTTTAATGGACAAGCTTTTGGCTCACTTTAGCTCCTTCACTTTCGAATTGTACCTAAAATCAAAAATGAACTAAAAGTGAGTATCCTAGGCATTTCTAAGGCATTAATCACTAAGTGTAGTATATAAAATGAATCAACATTTAAACACATATCAACGATTCAAATTTTTTTAGATGTCAGAACCTTGTTCTAGGATTTGATGTTTTCCAAGCCAAGATCTTCCTTACATTTGTTTTTTTTTCCTTACCTAAGTTACTTGACCAAATGAAGGTGTAGATTTTTATCTCTACAAGCCTTGTAATCTTAAAGGACAGTAACAAATGTGTTATTCAGTAAATATTAATGCTATTTAACTTATACTTTAAGTGCTTTAAGGGCATAATCAACTTCCATTTTTACTTTGGATGCATTCTTCATTAATAATTATATCAATGATTAATTAATTGATCAGACCCCTTAATAAATTTCTATTTATTGAAAACCACACATGATGAGAATGGGATAACGCGTTCATGAATTATGTTTGCTTCAATAAATCTCTATCTAACTCCTCAACTGATCTTTTTTTGCAAACCTACATACTTATAAGGCCTCATAGTGATAGCTTTTAAACTATATTTCAATAAAACTATATGATCATGCTTTCTTTTACGTGGTAAACATCTTAGTTGAGCAAAATATCCTCATATTGCTTTAGTAACTTAGACATTAAGAACTTAAAGAGAAAAGTTCTTAAACACAACTAGGAAGAGAGCGAGAGCACAAGCAGTAAGAGACCTACCTCAAAATGACCTACCTCAAAATCTAAAAAGCAAGTGAGACCCAGTGATAATAGTGTGTCGTAACGCTACACAAAATAAACTAGACCTATAACTATAGCTGTGGTGAGTCTATGTTGATCCTATAGAGAGTGTTTGGTTAGCTTTTGTTATGAAAATAGTTGGTGTTTAGGTTTTGGTGTAGGGACCTAGTACTTTAGTTCAATCTTGGCCTACACCTAATTAAACATAATTCATTGTATTGTTTTCTTCACATCTATTTTTGAACTATTGATCGTAGATTAAGAACAAGCTTTGTTGACCCCAATTTTTCCTTATGTCATAGTTAATTAAGAAGAGCTCATTGATTAATCTTAACTATTAGATAACCTAGAACAAACTCTCAACCTTTAATTGGACAACCATAGTATGAGTGGGAAAAATAGACCAATCTAACCAATAATCTCACAAGCTCGGATTATTTAACCTTGGTTATATTATCCTAATGATATAATACCATTAGTTGCTACAAATGAATTCAAACATGACTATTACGTATCATATTTAAAGTTCTAGCAATAGGTTCTCATGAAAATAATCCAATACGGCATCAAGATCATTCTTACTTAATACCCAATCTATAAATGAAAGATAGCGTAAATAACCCGAAAAGAAAGTAAAAATAATAAATATAATGAAAAATACACTTAACCAGATTTTTTGGCGTCGATGTCACCTCCAAACCAATGTTGGGATGCTAGCTCTCTATGGGTCTCCAAATGGATGGAGCTTTACACCTTCTTCTCATGTTCTCCTGAAGTTTTTCTCTTTTCCCATCAAAAACATCAAAACCTTAATATCTATGCCATCGCCCAACATCAGCTTTTAAATTAAAAGGCTAGGGTTTTGGTGAGCTAGTTTAGCCTTACCACTGTGAGTTGATGTGTCACAGGTGTGAGCAGTGTCATGTGCATGAGAGTGGTCTCATATCCATGTCGTACATTGCACGACCGTAAGATATGTTCAGGGTTGTGCAATGTCACCAGCTAGCTGTAAGACACTTTTTAGTTTCTATTCATTTGTTCTTCACTTTTATATTTTATCTTGTCTCTTCTTCTTGTAATCTTCTTTTAATTCTTACTCCATGAAGACTATAGAGTATGAAAATTTAAAAAAGGGCTCAACGAGTATGCTTTTGGGTCACCTTAGCTTGTTCATTTTCGAAATGTACCCAAAATCAAATGAGTAAAAGTGATATCTTAAGCATATTAATAGTAATAATCACTAAGTGTTATGGAATAAATGCATAATTAATTAAGCATATATCAATTTTCCCCACATATAGGGTTTGACCGTCCTTAGGCAAAACACCAAAATTAAGATCATAGACCTGAAAACATTTAGTCATTTCCCATATTTCTTGAGAATAGATAGTCATAAACAAAGATGAATAACTTTCAAAAACCATATCAATAACTTACCATTCATTGCTTTTACTGATGACCAATCCACATCCATCACCTTTTGAAATTGAATAATCTAGAGGCAGACTTAGAGAATGTGTTTAAATAAGATAGGTTCATGATCAATACACTCAAATACCATTCATGATCATGACATTCCACAACTTTGCTTATCATTTCATTTCTCCACCACTAAAGGTCACATGCAAAATCATGAATCAAAGGACTTTTTAAGGTTTTAATATGGGTAAGGACAAGGTATGATGTATTTGAATATTACAGTGCAAAAGCCATCAAAACTATTGAAACAAGAAAAACACTCAATATAACATTATGCATAAAAAACCAACATTCACTTACAATTGTGTGCATCAACTATGATGAATGTAAAATCTATGTTTCCTAGCTCAAATTTAAGCTCTTTCACCACAAACCACATCAAGCATATATCACTCACAAAAGTTAATCATAAACAAGATTTAGTAACCACAAGGAGTGATCATTGAAAACATCATCTACCTCGTATCCAACATACTCAAGTAACACTTTCATTACAACTTTAAGAAGAAATATTAATAATATGAAACTTCGCAACACATATGCATTTCCTCTTTGATAATTTTATTTAAAAAATTTTCTTTTTTCTTTTTTTCTTTTTCTCTTTTTTCTCTTTTCTCTTTTTTTATATATATAAACATTGAAAGAAACTATATCAACATGGTAATTTCAATCTTAAGACATAAAATAATACCCAATAATTATAACCAACCCTTATATCTGCATACCCCCATACTGAGGCTTTTATACTTCCACAATCATTAACAATCACAAATGCTCCACCAGCTTTATGACTTGGGTAGGATATTTGGTTAAGTTAAAAAGAATGTAATGTGGTTAGTACATAAAGAAAGAGTAATAAAGCACTTAGGGGCTTATCAAAAGGAAAATCATATAATGGGCAGGTTATTTGGCTAATATAGTTCGGAAAAACAAAGAATTCCTCATCATTTTTATGTTAATACATTGTCATAAAAATGTTGTCTTGAATAGAAAATCAAAGGAAAATTAAGATGCATATGTCATGAAGGTCACACATAAACAAAAGACAATAAGACTGATGTGGATGTGTCAGTCTATAAAAGCTCAAAATCTCACTTGCTTTATCTACCACTAGTCACTACTATTCTAAAAGATAATGCATATTGTGCAATTACAAGAGTAAAATTACATGCTAAAGTTGATGCATTTTTCTAGTCAGTTCACACTCTAATCATGACTATATAATCTTATAAGCAATAAAAAAGGAGAAAATTTTTTATTATTTACTTATTCTCTCTCTCATTTTGTTGAGAACTTAAAATCAAGCAAAAAAACAAGCTAACTTAAAAACAAACATCCATATAAAAAGAAATATGAAAATGTAAAGAAAAGAAATTAACTTCCCTTGGGTTACCTTCCAAGAAGCACCTTTGTTTAGTGTCGCTAGCTCGATGATATTAATGGATTTTGCTATATTTTTATATGTTATTTCATTTGAATTCATTCATATTTTTTGTGTTTCATTGCTCATTTTGTGTTCCTATTGATTTTACATGTAGATTTAATGATGGAATACAAATACAAGATTAAAGCATGAAGTTTTGAAACCATTAGAAGCTAGGAAGGCTATCCATAATGTAAATAACAAAGTGAAAAATTGGTGAAGCATGAAAGAGGCTGTCCAAAATGGCAACCCTTGGAGCTTTCCTTGCCCACCAAATGATAGCATCTTTGGAGGTCCTCCTTGCTTCAAAACACAGCTCAATTGGCTTTTAAAAATCTAGCAATATGACATGACCATCAGTGTTTAAGGAGAGGAGTTCATGTATGACACGCAGCAGTTAGAGGATGTTTGGAACAGAAGAAACGTCATCATTTAGCCGATAAAACGTAGACGTAGTGAGAAGCAACAACATGGGTGTGTAGTGTGTGAGTTTTTTACATGAATAGTGTCCATGTCCATCTACGTTTAATTGTCACATCAAAGCTACAGGAGGGGAGATATAGTAGGCAACTAGAAAATAGAAGAGAACTGAACAGAAGAGAAGAGTTGTGTGAATAGTATACATGGACCACCATCATTATTTTTCAAATCGTGAATAGTAACTGGGAGAAGAAGCTTGTGCAGTGAAGAAGAAACAAAGGGGTTTTCAGTTAGGGTAATTTTCATAGGAATGAAGCTTTTTCTTAGGAGATCTATGGAAGGCTAAACGTCCAGATGCCAGTTCAGAGGTGACATCAATGCTAACAAATCAGGTTAAGTGTATTTTCCTATTTTCGTTGTTTTTTTTCTCTCATTAGAAATTGATTGTGCTATTCTATGTTAATTGACTTGGGTTTTATGTATGGATAATCAGATTTTCATTATTGTTCAGTTATTTATGTATAAACCCATTGGGTATTATAAAAGGATGATTTTAATGCATTAATTGAATTGTTTAATTGTATACCCATTGTTAGAATTTTGATATAATTTGTAATTGTTATGTTGAAATTCATGTGTAGTGACTAATGATTTGTAATCATTAGGGATAACATAACCTTGGTTAAAGGACGCATCGTATGTGGTTGTTGCCTTGACTAATCAGTTTTTCTAATTCGTAATGCTACTGCCTAATTAAATCTAGAGATCTTATCCTAAGTTATTTGGTGGTTACTTTTAATTAACGATCGTATCTTAATTAAACAAAACCTAAGGGAAAACTTGGGTTAATTATTAACCCACAATTAATAATTGCTAGGAGAGGTTTGAGAATAACAAATCGCTAAAATATGCTAATTAGGGTGTAGGCCAAGATTGAACTAAAGAACTGGATCCCTACCTAATTCTCCATTGTAATCATTTTTCACATATTTTCTTTAATTTGTTTTTATTAGTTAGTCTCATTTTACTTTATTATTCTAAATCCAAACTCCCCCTTTTTTCCTAAACACCAATTAATTTCATTTCATAGGCTAACCGAACACTCCCTGTGGGATTGACCTAGACTCACCATTGCTACAATAATAGTCTAGTTATTTTATTTTGACTAGAATTACGATGCACTATCACTCGACTCCATACTTTCCTCACATGACAAAATTATGATCCTCAGGTGTCACAGTTTGAGCTTCCTCTATGTGAGATATTTTCAGATAGGGCTTTAGTTGATAATCCTTCATATTCAACATATGCCCTATCTTTATTGAGTCCCTATACTCTTGAAAGGTCTCAAGTGTCTCATCACCTTTTTCTTCTTCATTCAATTTCTTTAACCTACTAGGTAAAGGTAAAGAGTCAGTCTTAACAACAATTACGAACTCAGCATTTACTTTCAAGGTAAAAGATGTATCCCTTTTTGTGTCAAGCTCCTTCTCCGCTTCTTCTACATAAGCAATTCCTTGAGTAGTATTCTCAAGATTCTCAAGCTCTTTTTCACTCTATAAGGCCTCTGCACTCATCTCCCTTGGGTACACCTTAGATTGAAATAGTTGTGCCTCTTTGCTTTGTGATTCTAGGCAATTGAGAGCTTCCATCATCTGACCTATATGGATTAACATGTTCTGTATGCTCGCATTTGTCTCCTGATGAAATTGTTAAAGTTGTTTTTTATAAAGTTGTTGTTTTATACTCTATTGAAATTGCAAAGTATTAGCATTCATTATATTAATAAGATATTTCAGAGATGTACTTGAGTTTTGTTGGCTCTCTAAATTTTGGAAACAAAACCAAAATTACCTTTCAACCTGCTAGAGTTGTATAGTATTCGCAGCAACGACGTTAACCAATTCTTCCAGAAATGGACTTGAGCCGTAATAAGAAGCTTATAGTCTATACAGGAATTGATGTGTCCTGTACACTATCAAGGAAGTAGTTTTTCTTATTATCCCATCTGTAATCAAAGTTACTATGATCATTCCAAGCATGGTAATAAGATTGGGAATATAATTTATAGAAAAAATTACTTTCGTCCATCAATATTTTTTTTAACACATAAAAACTAAACAAAAGTGAAAAGATCAATAAATAAATGAAAGGAAACTAATTACAAACAAGTATGTACAAAAAATCAATTAAAATCAAAAACAAAAACTAACGTACCACACTCCCTAGCAACTGCGTTAAAGTTGATAGTAGCGCATCGTAGCACTACTCAAAATAAATTAAACCTATAACTACAGCAGTAGTGAGTCTAGGTCGATCCCACTGAGAGTGTTCAGTTAGCTTTTATTATGAAAATAATTGGTTTTAGGTTTTGGGGGGGGGGGGTGAGGTTTGATTGGTTAATATAAAATAAAATAAAAATAAACTAATGAAAACAAATTAAAGATGCAAAAATAATGAAAGTAATGAATTCTTTAGTTTAATCTCGACCTACACCTGATTAAACATATTTCATTGAACTGTTGTCTTTACATCTCTCTTTGAACTATTGTCCGTAGATTAACAAAAAGCTCTATTAACCCTAGTTTTTCCTTAGGTCATAATTAATTAAGAAGAGCTTGTTAATTAACCTAACTATCAGATATCCTAAAACAAGTTCTCTAAGTTTAAATGGATAGCAACCTTATGAGTGAGAAAAATAGATCAATCTATACAATAATCTCACAACCTCAAATTATTTAACCTAGGTTATGTTGTCCCCAATGATATAATGCCATTAGCTGCTATAAATGAATTCAAAAATAACTATTATATATCGTATTTAAAATTCTAGTAATGGATTCTCATGAAAAATAATTCAATAGAATATCAAGATCATTTTTACACAATAACCAATCCATAAATGCAAGATAATGTAAACAATCCAAAAAGAGAGTGAAAATGTATGTCATCTCTGAACTAGTGTCAGGATCTGATCTCTCTATAGGTCTCCAAATGGATGGAGTATTGCCCCTTTTTCTCATCTTCCCCCGAAGTTTCCCTCTTTTCCCAACCAAAAACATCAAAACCTTCATATTTGTGTCTTTGGCTAACATTAGCTTTTATAATAAAAAACTAGGGTTTTTGTAGCACCCCACTCCCGCAAGACCCGAACCTGACATCGTTGATGATATCCGAGTCCATGCCCCGCGAGGGTAGCGTGCTAATGCACTCAATCATTTATACTCGGTATAAATTTTTTTTTAACGTAACATGCGGAATACATACTCAAATTGGCCCCCCATTCATTTATCATTATTTTCAATTAGCGAAAATTTTTAATAATCATTCGGGCCCTTCCACAAATACAAAGCACTTAAGTCAGTTTGACTTTATAAATGACAGAATC
>JAOTAY010020157.1:0-13319 GCA_025629805.1 Erythroxylum baracoense
GCCGGTACAGACCGATAATGGCCGGTACCGACCGGTACCCAAGGCCGGTACCATGTCAATGGGTACCGTTTCGGATTCCGGCCGGTACGGTACCGTCCGGCCGGTACGGAACGGTACCCAATACCATGGTTGTAACACAAATTTATTATTTTTCATTTATAACGCAGACTTCATTGTCCCATGTGACATACATGTGGTATAATGGACTTGTTTTTAAAATGATATTAAAATAATTTAAATTCTTTTCTAAATTATGATTATATTTTCCTAAATTATAAATAAAATTAATTAATATAAATTAAATTAAATGATCTTACTTATATGTAACTATTTTTAATTTAATTAAAAATCCAAATTCCCAAAATCAAAAATAAAAAATCATAATCCTAAATTTTAAAAATAAAATCGACGATCAGCTGTGATCTCTCTCACATGACAATGCTTCCATTAGAAATTCATTGGCCACCTAATTGAAGTTCATTCATCCATCATCTCAAAAAATGTGTCTTCCCTTTTCTCTTTTCAAATTTGTGGTTTATCAAATATATTTTAGGTGTATTAAAGATGATTGTAATTTAAATCTTAACACATCAAGTATATATCCAATATAAGTTGTGTAGTAACATTTCTTACAACAATAAGCAACATATTCTGGGCTCTTTAAACTCTCACAAGCATAACAATATTCTTCATCTTGTCCTTGTTTAACAATTGAATCTATTAAAGTAACATGATGAATATGGCAGACGTTCTTAACATTATGTTGTATTAGGATGCACTCAATAAGTAGGTAAAAATTGTACTTTAAATGGTAGACGTTCTTAACATTTTATAGCATTGGGAATCCATTATAATGTTGTGTATGTGGGACCTTCTTCATTATTCAGGAACCAACCTCCATTTTTATCTTTTGGGACTTGGTACAAGTGTAGTTCTATATTGTTGAACTCATATAGTGGCGGCTAGCCATCGTCATAATTATTACAACAACATCCTATGATGAAGGGGGAGGAGGAGGTGGTGGTGAAAAAAGAGAGACAATAATAGTGTTAGGAAATCAAGGGCGAGGTCTTATTTTGAACACAGTGGAATAAAAATGAATTTTTCATTTTGTTCTCCTAAAACCCAATATTAATTTAATTCTATAAAATGATTAATACATAAATCATAAATCATAATTCGTACTTTAATGTGAAGCTTGATCCTTTTCATATCATTTCCCTCAAACTTATTCTAGAATCTGCTCATCTCAATTATTATAGATGTACAAGTGCCTAACCTCTAAAGGTATCTATAGAATGAATTAAGAGAACTCTACAACTATTATAGAAAAGGTTAAGCAAGAAGGGCTAGTTCCTATAGAGTCTAAGCTTATTTATAATATGCTTTAGACCTTTTAGTAATTTAATAAAAATAAAATTTTAATATTAATTAAACTTTAATTAAAATTTCAACTAATTCTAATTAAATACAAATTAAACTCAAATAAGATTTGATATCTCATATTGATCCTTATTTATTAAACATCTTATATTTAATCATAAAGTTTCTCAAACTTTACAATCAAGTCTAACTTGATTAAAGCACATTTTCTCTCTTCAAATTGTTCTTTATGTATGACCCATTAGGTTCCAAAATATATTGGCTATTGATATAAATTATAACCCTAAATTATACTTAAGATTAGACAAATTAAACTCTATTAAATTATCTTTAATTATCTAATTAAATAATTTATATCCATATATTAATATTTGTGTTCAGCAACGCATCGTAATCATTCAAACATTTAAAAATGTCAAAGTGATTTTAACTAACCTTTTTGTGCATGATTTTTGGTATAATTAAATCCTTTCATCATATAATGTTCTGATTAGACATAAAGCATGGAATTAATGTCTACTATATTTGAGTATAATTATATTAGTTCTCCTTCATTAGTAATTGATTATGTTAATGAAATATGTAAATTATTTTACAAAGTGTCATTCCATCTTGGTGAAAGATTTCCTAAATTAATGCTAATTGAGAACAACAGAACATTATCTCTAATCACTTTAGGGCAATGAATTATATATTGATCACTCAATTACCTCCATATAGCTTATATATATCCATTGACTATCGAGTGAGCTATCCTTAACTAGAATTGGCCATAAATAGTATCAAAACATGATGCTCTAGAGATCTTAAGTTAAATGATCATTTATACAATCACCACAATGAGAGTTTTCGTAAACATAAAAGTAATGTTCCAATTGAAATTTTCATATAGGGTTAGGTTAATAAACTTATTCTCTAATAAGCACCTACATGTTTATTTAAGTATCTTCGTACTTTATTTGGTTAATTACTAAAAAAAGCCCAACCTACATGTTTGTTTAAGTATCTTCGTACTTTATTTGGTTAATTACTAAAAAAAGCCCAAACTTTCTTCAAATTTTCAATTATAGCCCAAAATTTAAAAAGAAGCTATAAAATGCCCAAACTTTCAATTTTTTTCAATTCTAGCCCAGCGTTAGTCTCGCCGTTATCTATGCTGATGTTGCACAGCCACGTGTCGATGTCCCTCACTAATTAGACACCTCAGCTAGTTTAGGAAAAGAACGTCGTTTATCGATAAAGAAGAGACATAGAAGAGAGGGAGAAGAATGGTGATCTGATTTTAGTTAAAATGACGTCGTTTAGCATTGATAGTAAAATGACATCGTTTTAACTAAAATCATATCACCATTCTTCTCCCTCTCTTCTATGTCTCTTCTCTGTCGATCAACGCTTAAAACTCTGTAACCTAAAATCCCCCAAATCCCCTAAAGATCATAAGACTAACAAGCGTTGGTGCTTCTTCTATTGTGTGTTGGTGCTTCTTCTATAGCAAAGTTATTAGCTCCATCAAACTAACAAGCGTTCTCTGTGATTTCGTGTGTTGATGGTTCATAAGAGAGTAATTTCTTCGTTGGGTAAAAACTGAAGATTTCGTTGTCGAACTAAATGCATGATCGACGGTTGACTTACATTTCATCTTGGTGTTTAATGAAAAATATGATTTCTATTTAGCTTGTTCTATGCTCTAATATTTAATATTTGGTTCAACTTGCATTCCATTTGGTAATTACTGGAAAATATGATTTCTATTTGGTAATTATTGAACGCATTCCATTTTATTTGTCTTAAATTTTTTAGTGTAGTTTCTTATTTGTATGTTGTGGATAAATTCTTTTTTTAAATGGAATATCGACAAAATGACTTACTTATGATCGTTTTAGTATGTTAGGCTACTAAATTGTGAAGTATTGTGAAAAAAATTCAGGAAATTTGTAAAGGTATGTTTCTGGTGCCTTTCCATCATTTCAGTTTGTAATATTCTGATGTTGTACTAGCCTTTGATAAAGCTCCTTGCATATGAAAATGTGGGTGTATTATTTTGATGCTATCATACTAACCTATTTCTGTGCACTATTAGTTGTTGCTTCTTTTATTCTTCTTATTTGTTGTTCATCTTAATTATTGCTGCTTTTTTTCTTCTTGTAATATTTATCATTTTGTATTTAGTCATAGTTTTCCTTTGCAGATGTTGGTCAATTTTGAATTTCATTATGGTGGAATGTTGGAAAGGTAGAAAAATAAATATGTTAGGGGTAAGATTAAAAGAAAAAAGAATGTGAGTATTGATGAACTAAGCATGCTAGTTCTAAAAGGGATTTCTGAAGATAAAGGATATAGAATAATCTCTATATTTTACAAATTTCCATATAAGTCCATTAGAAGCTTGACGGAGTTAGGCTTAAAGCATGACAGGGACATGTTGGATATGCTAAAAAAATGGAAGAATTAAATTGTCAGAATGTTCAAATATACTATGATGATGATTATGAGAACCTGCGATAGATGGTGAGGAGTCAAATTATGATGATGAATTGGAGCAAGATGAGGGGTTGTTCCATATTAAATTGGAGCAAGATGAGGACTTCACTGTTATGTAGGATAATGATTCTGGTGATGATTTAGTTAATGAGGAGATTTTTGGAACTGATGATGAAGAATATGTTAATGTTAGAACAAATGAGAGGTGGTGTGCGAAGACTTCGCAAAGTGGGTTTGAATTCGATAACGTTGTCAATGGTGTCAGTGGAAGTGAAAACAATTTCAATGAAGTTGGTGATCATTCGAATGATACTGGAAGAGCATAAAGAAGTTCGCATTATGCAAATAGTGATTATGATGACAGTGATGATGAAATTCAATCACCAATTCCTAGTGATGATGAAGTATCGATACCAAAGAAGAAATACATTAGTTTTAATCCAAAAGTTGAAATGACAGATTTTAAGTTTGAAATTGGAATGAAGTTTAAGGACAAGAAGTAGTTGAGGGAAGCTATAAAGAAATATGCAATTATAAATGGGTATGGAAAAATCTGGTGTACGAATGGAAGTAGTTTGTTATGCATATTGTCCTTTTCAGGTGTATGCTAGCTGGATTGAAAATCAGAAAATATTTGTTGTGAAAAGAGTCAAAAACACTCCTACTTGCAGTAAAGTGCAGAGGAATAAGCAAGCTAGCCAGTAATGGATTGCCAATGAATTCATACACAAGTTCAAGAGGAACCCCAATTGGCTTATTGGTGAAATGATGGATGATCTTCAATCAAAATATGCACTAAAGGTCATTAAAATTCAATGTTATAGGGCTAAGTAGGAAGCAATTACTATGCTTTGGGGATCAATGGAAGGTCATTATGCAAAGTTATGGTCTTATGGACATGAGTTAATGAGAGCTGACAAAGATGGAAAGTTTATTATTGAATGTGTTTTTGTTGAACAAGCCCGGAGACCAATGTTCAAAAGATTTTATGTGGTTTTCAGTGCTTTGAAGTATGGTTTTTGTGGTGGATGCAGGAAGATTATTGGGTTAAATGGATGTTCTCTGAAGATTTTCTTTGGTAGTGCATTATTATCTACTGTTGGTCGTGACAGAAACAATAAGATGTTTCCTATATATTAAGCTATAGTTAAGGGAGGAAACTACCAATTATGGACTTGGTTTTTGACCATTATTGTTGAAGATCTCCACATAAGTGAAAATTCATGAACTTACGTAAGTGATCAGCAGAAGTTAGGTAAACTTTAAATATCCATATATCTTATGTTCATTTGTTTATGTGATCAACACTTAATTAATTTGTGTAACTATTTATTTTACAGGGTTTAGTGGAAGCATTAAAGAACTTGTTTCCAGAAGCTAAACATAGAAAATGTGTCCGTCATGTGTATGCAAACTGGTCTAGTATTCATAAAGGGCACACGTATAGGACTTTATTTTGGAAAGCGGTGAATTGCACAACGTAAGTTGATTTCAACAAGGTAATGGAGTAGTTGAAGAACTTATTAGTGAAGGCTTATGAGGATTTTAAAAGTAGGAATCCAGAGACATTTGTGAAGATCTTTGTGAGCACAAGACCAAAGTGTGAAATAGTACATAACAATATTTCAGAAACGTTTAATGGATTCATTTGTTAAGCTCTTAGCAAAAGCTTGATCAGTATGTTAGAAGACATTCAAGTTTCTTTAATGACTCAGATATATGAAAAAAGGGATATGATAATGAAGTGCACAGATGAGATTTGTCTTAGAGTGAGGAAGAAAATAGAGGTAACACAATGGGATGCAAGACATTGTATATTCAGGATAAATGGAAATTTGAAAATTAAAGTCAGTATCTTTGCGGACAATTACATCGTTGACTTGCAAGCACAAACTTGTCAATGTAGACTGTAGGATTTAACCGGGATTCCATGTAAACATGTTGTGGCTTGTATATCTTATCAAAGGGAGGACATCAATGCTTATGTGAATTAATGTTATAAGCATGATTCTTATTTGAAGACTTACCAGTGTGCTATAGAACCTACTAATAGTCCTAAGTTTTGGCCAAAGACTGAAAATCTTCAACCAATATTACCTCTACTGATTAAGAAGATGCTTGGAAGACCGAAAAAGGCAAGAAAAAGGTATCACACTGAAGAACCTCGCAATCTCAACAAATTGACCAATGGAGTAGTTATGAGATGTCATCATTACCATGAAATTGGCCACAATATAAGAGAATGCAAAAATAAGAATCAACCTCCAAGACAACTTGAAATTGTTAAGGTAGGTATTTTAGTTGTGTAACAAATGTGTTGTTATTCATCAAGTATTATTAAAATTATGTTTATCTTCAATATGTATAATGCAACGAAAAAGAGGAAGGCCACTAATATTAGTATCTACTAAACCCCCTTCATCCAGTACTCGTAGCAGTCAAGTAGGTAGACTAACACAATCAGTATCTACAGGATCAAATACTGCATCTTCTATAGTACAAAGAGAGATAGGAATGGTTAGTTAATTTTAAGTAAAATTTAAGTTATTTTCTAACTTATATAACGTTATAATTATTTTTGTTTTTATAGGCACGTAGAGGTTATGGAGTAATATTTGGGGAAGTTTTTGGGAGTACCTACTTTACAGTAAGTCATTTAAATTCATGTTTATACTACTTATATGTAATTTTAAAGGAGACGATAATATTTACATAATTGGTTGCTTATACTACATAGATGGGTGAGGGTAAATGTTAAGTGTTACAACCTCTCAATACTGCAACAGCAATACAAGCATCCCAAAGTACACCTACTAATACAACATAACCTAGGAGAAGGATTAAGTTAATGGCTAAAAGATCTACTACTAGGAAATCTTCATAGTTGTTGAGTATTGCTTCATTACCTAATTCAAACATATATATGCACTGATCCTGAATCATTAGACAAATAATGCATCTTCTAATAGAATCTTGCTTTATTCATGGCTGGTTTAATGTACTTACTGATTTTGTTGGCCCTCAGTAGCTATGGAAGTAAGTTGTTGAATGATTATGGTCTAGTTTTTGTATGACATATAGATGAAAAGTTTTTCTTGCTCTTTTCATCTGTATGTTTTTTATGAAACAGGTGATAGTTCCTTTGTGTTTGTGTGTGTGTGATCTTGATGACATCTCTTTTAAGTTGGATCATACTTCTAAATTTTTGCTAGTTACTGATTATGTAAGGATGGTGTGAGTGATCAAGCATTGCAGAAGTCCCTAGATTAGCCTTTGGAGCTGGAGCTGATTGCACACCAATCTATCTGAGAAAGTTGGAAGACAGAGGTATGGTTTTAAATTTGGGGCTTTAGAAGTTTATAGAATAATGTCAGTGTTTGTAACCTATTTATTTACTTGTATGATCTTACTATATAACTTAATCTTCAAAATTGATATTGATTTAGTTTTCTAATTTGGATATTTACTGTTAGAGACTCTAGAGGAAAATTCTATCTATAAATTTGTTTGCTTTTGTAACCATAGTTATTGAAAGTTTTTCACAATTTAGTTTGGTTTATTATGAACTTATTAAACTAATTATGCAACATAACAAAACAAAATCACATTCTCACCTAAAAATCTAATCCAATCCATAATCTTATATGAACATATAACCATCCTGTAATAGTTACTAAATATAAAATATTTATCTTCATAAAAATAATATTTTATTGTTTATAGTGTTATAAGTTGAAGTGTAACCAAGTGCAAGTATTTCTTTTATCTAAGTGGCAAGGATTTAAGTTTTTTCTTTCCGAAAATGGCATTTAATAAGCTTTAAAGTTATGAAGAGATGATAGTCTTTCGATCTCTCTTAACACAATCGCATAAATATTCATGTTACTTGACTATACTTATCCTCTTATTTCCTTGTTATTATAAAGAAGTTTGAAAAGTAGGGAATAAGGTGTGAAGGCTTGTGGCAGTACTCGTATGGAGAGGTTCCATAGTGGGTTTGGTAGCCCTAAAAGAAGAAGAAATCCTCCTATACGTTACTTTACGTTAATAACAAACAACTAAACTAGAGGATAAGTAATTATGAGTGATACAAATGTAATTATAATTAATATATGGAATTTTATAACAATTGTAGTTACTTCTACAATGTAAAACCTAGTAATAATTGCAGTTTCCTTAATAATATGAAAAGCTTACAACTGAATATTAAAGTGGTAGGTGATTGAATAAAAGATAAAAAGAGTCAGAATAAACATAATAGTTACATTTACTCTTCTAACTATTACAATGTCTCCATTTTTTCATACTTACCTTTGACGACCAAGCTATGAAATCGCATAGGACCTACAAAATAAAGATGCAAACATAAATATTAGGACTTATGACAAATTTGCATTATGCACATAAATTTTTACACATACTTACTTCTAGAAACAACAATATATCTTCCGAACAAGAGTCTTACCCCAACACACATAATTTGTTTGACTTATTTTACAAAAAAACAAACTTTTACCTCTTTCACAAATACTAAATACCTAAAAAAAATCAATTTGAATATTGATTAATATTAATTTGTACGATTGCCATTGCTACAAACAATAATTGAATTGCTTACTTTTGTATTAACGCATTCATAAAAATGTTGATCAATTTCTTAGCATTTGAAATCCATAACTTCAACAAGGCATTACAATTAGGGCAATTAATATTCAACATATGTATTATATATAGAAATATTAATATTAATTATATTTGAATCCAATGAAATTATCACATATAATAAATAATATATATTACAGTTATTTTATCGCTGAACATAATTCTATCTCTTTACAAAATTGAGAATATATCCTTCCAGCTTCTGCCACACTATCAAAAGAACAATAAATAGCACCCTTGAATCCATTAACAACACCTTGACACTCTTCCCATGTGAAAGAAATACTAGGTGCATGCCCAATGAAAGCTACATATACTTTATTTCTGCCCATAAATGGTTATCCTATTATAATATCATCATACAAATATTTAATTACTGCCTTAAATACAGCAACACTATGATTTTTTTTTCATATATTCACCCAAAAAAGAATTACATTTCCAAAATGTTAGCATATTATCTCCAATATTAACATTTGAGCTAAACTACCATTGCATATACAAAATGAAAGAGAGGAAGCTTCTTCCTTAGAAATCAGGACGAAGTATCACATAATTGAATATTTAGGCTACGGACTATGTAATGTCATATTTTTTAGTAATTACCAAGATATATATATTCTACATACAACACGAAACAAAGTATGAATCGACCATCATGCATACACTGATTTTTTTCATTCAGCTTACATTTCATACTGAAAACCAAGCATATGAGTATTCAAGGTTTTTACTGTTCAATTTACTATGTACACATACAAGTCAATCCTCCTTTTCAATAACAAACAAATCATACCCTAGCACAATCCAATTTGAAACCCTAGTATCCTAGCACAATACAAGACAATTTTTTGGAAGCACAAATCTAATTTGAAACCCATTTGAATAAATTAGATTTATGCTGAAACCTAGCATAATACAAGTCAATTTTTTAGAAGCACAAACCCAAATTGAAACCCTAGCACAACAAATTGGATTTGTGCTTTCGGAACCCTAGCATAATCCAATTTGAAACCCTAATACAACAACACACCATTTCATACAAAAACCAAATCGGAGTGGAATGAACAATAAAGAGAGAGAAGAATACCATAGTCAGCACCACAGGAAGTTTTACAACGAAATATTCAGCTTTTACCTGATGAAGAAATCACTCTCTTATGAGCCACCCACGTACAAAATCATAGAGAATGCTTGTTAGTCTGATAAAGCAAATAACTTTGCGATAGAAGAAGCACCAATGCAAGATAGAAGAAGCACCAATGCTTGTTAGTCTTATGAACATTGGGGGATTTAGGAGATTTTAGGTTACAGAGTTTTAAGTGTTGATCGACAGAGAAGAGATAGAGAAGAATGGAGATATGATTTTAGTTGAAACGATGTCGTTTTACTATCAAAGCTAAATGACATCGTTTCGCTAATCAAATGATCTTCTCCTAAACTAACTGAGGTGTGTGATTAGTGAAAGGCGTCAACATGTGACTGTGCCATGTCAGCATAGATAACGGTGAGACTAACGTCGGGCTAGAATTAAAAAATTTAAAGTTTGGGTATTTTATCGCTGCTTTTTAAAGTTAGGGCTATAATTGAAAATTTGAAGAAAGTTTAGGATTTTTTTAGTAATTAACCCTAAAATAAATTAAAACTCTAAGTAATAATAGATGATTTTCTTTTCTTATTGCATTTACCGACAATTGTGAGTGTGGTGAATGTGTTTATCTCCTTTTATTAAAACCAAAAAAAGCTTATTATATCAATAAAAGAAAATAAATAAATAAATAAGTGATTGGAAAAGTAATATCTTAAATACTTTCCTTATTAAAGAAAAATTAAAGGAGGTAATAATAAATTAATAATATTAAAAATAAAAAAAGATTAGCATAATAATATTAATTTGATTTAATTTTTGAGGTTGATTAGGTTAAACTTACAAATATATAAAATATTTAATATTTAATAGAATTATTTTAAAAAAAACTATTAGTTTCAAATTTTTTAATAGCTTAATTGAATTTGGTGATTTATACTCAAGATAATTACCTAAGAATGCAAAATATGAGTTTTTTTTATTCGTACATATTGAATTTGACATCAAGAATGTAGAAAATGGAATTGATATGTTTTTTTCCATGCATATTGAATTTTTGACAATTAATATCCATATATTTAAACTGTGGTAACTACTCTTATCTTCTTGTATTAAAATTTTCTTCTAATTATCTTAAGACAATGGATCAGAACAATGAAGAGATGGGAGGCAATAAAGGACAAGGAGATGTCTAGCAATGTACTATTTGTTTTAAGACAGTATTGGATCTTGCTGCACTGCAACATCACTGTCTTCATGGCCATAAGAATAACAAGTTCAGGATCTTTTGCACCAGGTGCAACATGGGTTGTGATAATCAATTTAACCTTGAATAACATATGAATGAGCATCATCCCAAGTAATATCTTCATTTAGATAACTTAGTAATTATTATATTATAATTGTTATGAATGATAGGCAATAAATAGTAGGATGTGAGCTGAACGAAGACAGCAACATGGGAAAGTGAACCAAGACAGCAGGATGTGAGGTGAACAAAGATAGTAGTACAGGGAGGTGAACTAAAACAACATTATGAGAGGCTAACAAGACAAAAGTCCAATATCATGATCGTGTTAGAGAACTGCTCTAAAGGCAATCGCCTTTAGCACTTATTGTACAAATCTTTATGATTAATAAAAAAGAATTTTTGTTAATTTGATGTTCATGTTCTTTATAAATTTATAATGATTTTAAATTGAATTAATGAAGCCCTCGATACATCAAATAATAATAAGGAAATCATAATGAGATCATGATAATGAGATTCCTATCATGTGTAACTATGTTAGTGTCTAAATTATCCCCGGTCATAGGATTAATGAGATAAGACAATATTAATCTGAACATACTAGTACATATTATACTCTTTGATTAGATCAAGTAGTGGATCTCATAAGTTGTAAGCATGAGTTGTTTAGAGTTTACATGTGGATGCTTGCTAAGAGTAGTAATTACATTGGATGACCTGCCATGAGATAATCATATGGATAATCTATTATAGTGTCAGTGATAGTTTCATCAAAGCAATGATGCAAATATCCTTAGACTTGAGGTGCTTAAGGATATCTTGGATACTAATCCTGTACTTTGACTCCATTCCTCGTTTCCTCTCAAAGGTTGCTCAAAGAGTGGTGATTAGGTACAGCTTAAGGTATTCGAAAGTAATTGAGTAGTCAATAAAGGATTCACCACTTTTGACAGGAGGAGATGATACCCAAAGCTTCTTGTCGGGGTTATTATTTGGGAATCTCTGGCCAGAGTAGAAATGTCATAAAGATAGTCTTCAGTGACATATCCAATTGAGTAATGAGCCTTAAGGATAAGAATTAACATCACTTGGGCTAGATGTGACGTAGTCAGTCTAGTGAGAGTTGACACTTTAACCATACTCTAGACCAAGTGGGGTATAGAATGGTGAAAGGACGAACTGTACGGGAACATTTTTTATAGAAGGGTTTGTAGTCAAACCACTGACTTTCTGGTCAATTGGGGGTTATGATGTGTTGCTAGATACCACTCACTACTTGGTTGAATTAAGTGTTAATTCAAGTGGCCATCATAACTGGGAACCTAATGGGTCGCATGCATTGGAGAAGTGAAGAATGAGTAAAATAGTTTTGGATGGGGATCCAAGATATGAGAGATGCATGAATAAGCTACAAAAGTGTCGTAGTTTAGGGTCATTTGATTTTGAATCTTGCTTATTAAGTAAGATGACAAAATTGGCCTTTAATAAGTAAGATGACAAAATTATTCTTTAATAACCAAGATGACAAAATTATCCTTTAAAGAAGGGCTGAATGTTTTCATTCTAAATTAAGTGGGATTAAAAGCCACTTAATTCCCACTAACTCTCCATTGATGTTGGGGGTTAAAGGGAGGCCAAAGGGTGTCAAAGACACTTCATTTTCATGTAAAATTTGTAAGAAAATAATGTGTCTTTTTGTGAATTGTTCACCATCTTCTAAAATACTCTCTTAAAGAACACACCACAAAGCTAGCAATTTGTGTGTGTTCTAGCCATTCTTTATAAGAAGTTTTAGGCTTCCTCTTCATGTGGATATCATTAGAGACGTCCTCCTTTGTTCGTTGTGGTTTACAACAACCCAAAAAGGTAAAGACAACGAAGAACAAAGGAGATTGTAAAGTACATATCTTAAGTTTATGTCTTGTTTTACTATATCTAATGGCACATATTTGATTATGTATTTTCTGGGTTTCGTTTTCTTTTCTGCTGCATATTTTGATAGTTGATGCATGATTGAAACCAACAGATCATGTGTCCATCGTTTATTTTATATTTTACGAATGTGTACGAAGAGTTGTTCAAATAAAGTTGTTTTATGAAAGAGGTGTTTTCAAATGTACTATTTATTTTGGGATCATGTTGGACCATGTTGCACTGCAACACCACTTTCTTCACGAACATAAGTGTAACACCCCACTCCCATCTGACACATGCATGTGCGCCCTTCGGTCACACGTGCACATGCCTGGCAAAAATGACGTGTTAACTATCTCACTTTCACTTTATAACATGACATCATAATTAAAATCACAAATCACACATTTGCTAACATCTAAAATTTCCACATTTTATATCATAAATGTTGGCCCTCAATTTTTTTCTTGATGAATAAATACGATTTACATCAATTATAAGATCTTTATGAAAGTTGTGGAGTTAATTATTATGTTGATA
>JAOTAY010020158.1:0-13315 GCA_025629805.1 Erythroxylum baracoense
TAATGCATATCAACCAATCACAAGAGCAAAAGTACATGCCAAAGTTACTATGAAATTCTCTAGTCAATTCATTCTCTACTTATGACTATATAATCCCAGAAGTAACAGAAAACAAGAAAATGTTTATTTTGTTTGTTTTATTCTTTCTCTCATTTTGAATGAAAACTTAAAAACAAGCAAAATAAACTAACCAAGAACACACATGCATATAGAAAGAAATGCAAAAAATGTAAAGAAAAGAAATTTACTTCCCTTGGGTTGCCTCATAAGAAGTGGCTTTTGCTTAGGGTCACCGGCTCGACTCCTTTGTCTCCTCACGTGACAAAATTATGATCTTCCGATGGCATATGCAGTTCTTCAATGTGAGGTTCTTCAGGATAGGATCTTGGTTGATAACCGTTCTCATATGGCTCCTTCCCTATCCTCAGACTTCTATTCTCAAATGAATCCATGCACTTAGGAAATATTTCGAACATCTCTTCACCTTTTTCTTCCTCGTTTAGTTCCTTCAATCTGGTATGTAAAAGTGAAGGGTTAGTTTCAAAAATAGAATGGAACTTAGTACTTACCTTTGAGCTAAAAGATGTATCTTTTTTTGCTTCGAGCTCCTCTTCAGCTTCTTCTACACAAGCAATTCGTTGAAGGTTGACCTCAAAATTCTCAAGCTCCTCATCGCTTTGTAAAATTTCTACACAAACATCCATTGGGTACACCTCGGGTTGATACAGCTGCTCCTCTTCGCTTTGTGGTTCCAGATGATTGATAGCTCCCCACTGAGGCAATGCATCTTGTTGGAATTGCAGAGCATCCTCTCGAATTTATTGTACAGCTTGCTAAAACAGCTGTTGCATATTTTGTTGGAACTACTGCATATCCTGTTGAATTTGAAGATTATTAGCAGCCATAATATTAAGCATTTCTTCTAGAGATGTACCTGAGTCATGTTGGTTTTCCGAATCTTAGGCGCTAGACCACGTAGTTTTTAGAAATTGCCCTCCATAATGCTGGAATTGTAGAGTATTATGCTGTAATTGCAAAGTATTAGCATTCATTATATCAATCAACTCTTCCAGAGATGAACCGGAGTTGTGATAAGAAGCTTCTGGTCTGTATGAGAATTTTTGTGCACCCTACAAACTATCATGGAAGTAATTCTGATGATTTTCCAATCTATAGCAAAAGTTAGGTTGATCAGTCCAAACATTGTTAAAAGATTGAGAATATGAATTATAAAAGAAATTATTTTCATCCATGATGATTTTTTTGATTTTTATAAAACACAAACATGAAACATAATAAAGAAAGAATAACGAAATAATTACAAAATAACTGAAAAGAAGTCAATTATGAAAAATATAAACAAAACACCAATTAAATCACAAATAAAAACTAAAACATCACACTTCCCGACAGCAACGCCAAAATTGACTGGCGCATTGTAACGCTAGTCAAAATAAAATAACTAGACTACTACTGTAGTAGTGGTGAGTCTTGGTCAATCCTACAGGGAGTGTTCGGTTAGCTTATGAAATGAAATTAACCGGTGTTTAGGAAAAATAGGGGGTTTGGATTTTTGGAATAAGAAAAAAAAATGAAACTAACTAATAAAAACAAATTAAAGAAAATATACAAAAAATGGTAAAATTAAAGAATTCAGTAGGGATCTGGTTCTTCTTTGGTTCAATCTCAGCCTACACCCTAATTAAGCATATTTCATTGATTTGTTGTTCTCAAACCTCTCCTAGAAACTATTAATCGAGGGTTAATAATTAACCCGAGTTTTCCCTTAAGTTTTATTTAATCAAGATACGATCATTAATTAAACCTAACCACCCAATAACCTAGGATACGATCTCTATATTTAATTAGGCAGTAGCATTTAGCATTAGGAAAATCGATTAATCAAGGCAACAACTACATACGATGCATCATTTAACCTAGGTCATGTCATCCCTAATGATTACGAATCACTAGTCGTTACACATGAATTTTAACATAACAATTACAGATTATATCGAAATTCTAGCAATGGGTATGCAATCAAACAATTTAATGAATACTCATCCTTTCACAATTCCCTATGGGTTTATACACAAATAACCGAACATTAACGAAAACCTGATTATCCATACATAAAACCCAAATCAATTAACATAGGATAACATAATCAATTTCTAATGAGAGAAAGAAATAATAAAAACCAAAAAATAAACTTAACCTAAGTCATTGGTATCGACGTTACTTCCGAGCTAGCGCTGGGATGTTTAGCCTTTCTTGAGTCTCCTAAGAAAATGCTTCAACCCTATACTTATAACGCTACCGAAATCCTTAGCTACTCTCTTCTTAATGCCGCAACCTTCTTCTCCTATCTATTATTCATGATGGGATAAATAAACTTTTGTCCCACCCTATTATTCACGCAGCTCTTCTTTTCTTCTTTGCCGCCTCCACTCTTCACTTAGCTTCTCTACAGTTATGGATCTTCCCTTTTCACTATAGCATTTGATTTGACAAATAAAGTCTCATGTTTTTCGTCCCCTATACGCATCTCCCTCTTTGCACTTAACCTCCTAACCTTATGAAATGTCATCTGCGTTTCTTCAGGATGTCTGCGGGAAACACAGACTATGTTTTGCCATAATTTCTTGCTTCTGTGCTTGCGTTTTCTTCATATTCACTGCCGTTTTGTTTATTTACTTCTCCTTAATGTGCTGTCGTTTCTACCTGGCTGCTATTCTTTTTGTTTTTTTCATTTTTTCCAAGCATTCTTTTTCTTTATATTTTGATATTTTTCCTTGTCTTTTAATTTTCTTCTTTTTGCTCCATAAAGACAAGTAAAAAAATAATCTTCAAAACATGGCCTAAATGTAGTAATTTCGACTCACTTTAATTTCTTTACTTCCAAATTGTACCCAAAATCATAAATGAATTAAAGTAAGCATCTTAAGCAATTTCATGTCATTAATCACTAAGTGCAAATGATTAAATGTATTAACAATTAAACACATATCAGCTGTGCTACTCCTTGTGGACTTGTCACATTTAGGTGCTGAGCTCATTTAGTTGGGATGTCATTTGCTGTTGGTTAGAGGCCACCTAGTTGAGGATATATTGAAATTGGTCGACCTTCGTTGGTGCACTTAGTTCCTCCTCTACTGCTTCTTCCTCTAGCTCTAGGACTACTCGAGATATGGAGGGTCAGAAAGTGGCTATACTGGTACCCCTCCGATTCCTCACTGCAGTTCGTGTCTGAGGATTTTGGTGTTCCATATAATGGAACTCCAAAATCTCAGAACGTCTCAAATACGATATGTCAAACATATCATGTGGCATTGTACGCAAATTCTCCATATTAATATTGTAAAACACATCCAAAGTAGAAGCAATATAAGACATCCCAAAACACGTGCTCTTTTTATTAACAACACTCACTATTAATCGAAAAATCCTATAAGGTGTATTGATTTTAATTTTTTGATCCATGTACTATAAAAAGAAAAGTTCTTTGGCCAAGCATTTGTTGCTTTCAGTTTGATTAAACATAGTTAGACACATAAATTTGTGTAAAAGTAAATGCTCGGCACTCTGGATTAAAGAATTTGGCGCATTGCATGAGTCAAAATGTTCTTTGCCCATGAGTTTCCCATTAAGAATCGACATCAAAATCAGCATGATGATCTAGAATTTTTGTATTCGACGAATTGAAAATTTCACGCATGATAAGATAATCAAGTTTTAAAACATTTCCAGCTAACCTAAACCAGAAAACATCCATTTTAGGGTTGTTCCGGATGGTCGTGAAAAACTATAAAGTTATAGTAGCATAAATAGGTACATCACATCGAACAAACCTCTTCCACCCTATGTTTGCAGCTAATTACTCAAGTTTTCATCTCACTCCTATGTTCTCTAACAATTCAAAATCAAAATAACGAGGGGTGACTATTTCTCTATCCCTATGGTCACGAAAACGCATACCTTCTTCTAAATAAATTGGGAAGGAAGAGTGGTAAGTCACCACTAAATTGCGCTTACCTTCATCGGAAACTTGCAAACTGAGTTCATCAACCAGTTTTCTAGCCATGATTTTTCTTGGTGCCATTGTAAGAGGAAAATCTACAAAAATAAGAGAAAAAGATGAGTGAATTCGAATTTTAGAGAGAAAGAGAGCAAAACCTTACCTAAATCCTTACGTTTTTGAATGATTAATGCATGAAAAGATGAATGGATTGTAAGATTGATGAGAAGAGATAAAGAAAATACTAAGAATCTAGAGGAAAATGAAGAGTTTTAGAGAGTGGAAGGAGAGAATTTCATGGGTTAGAGAGAGAGGGAGTGAAATTTTGAAGAATGGGTGAGAGAAGAAAAGAGGGTTTACCTCCTGGATGGAATTCCCACAATTCCCACGATTGTGGGATTTCTCTCCAAAAAGTTTATGGAGAGATTTCCTATGATCGTGGGAATCACCTCATTTCCTAAGATAGTGGGTTTTCTCTCCAAAAACTATATGGAGAGATTTCCCACGATCGTGAGAATCAATCCAATTCTCACAATCGTAGGAAGAGGTGGTATTACAATATTAAACCTTCTTCCAAGCTTAATTTTTGTTCTCGATGATCCCACAACCTACAAACACATCAAATTAATATTATCATCAAGAATTTCGAAAAGAAAACAATTTGAAATTCAAACAAAGACCAAATTGAACACCAATCACAATCAGTTCAAGCACAATCCTAATTGAATAAACCAAATAAACAACTAGACAAAGACAACTAAAAGAAAATAAACATGCTAAGTTAAGGTCATTAGCTTGACCATTCCTCATATATTCATGAAAGAGCAGAAGATAGGAAAGAGATAACTTCCCTTTCTTGTGGATATGCCCCTTCATAATATAGCTTACAGCGATGCCCATTGACCTTGAATGTTTCCCGCTTATCATTTTCCAACTCCACAGCTCCATGGGGAAAAACTTAAAGAATTTTGAAAGACCCACTCCATCTTGACTTGAGCTTTCCGAGAAATAGTCGAAGTCTTAAATTAAATAAAAGTACCTAGTCTCCACTCTTGAATTCCTTCTTCTTGATATGGCCATCATGCCACTTCTTAGCCATTTCTCTATATAGCTTGGTATTTTCATAAGCATCACACCTTAACTCATCCAACTTGTCAAGGTGTAACAATTACTTTTCTCCTGCCAACTTCCAATTCATGTTCAATTTCTAAATTACCCAATATGCTCTATGCTCCAACTCCAATGGTAAATGATACGCCTTGCCATACACAAGTCGATATGGTGTTCTGCCTATGGGGGTCTTAAAAGTTATTCTATAAGCCTATAGTGCTTCATCCAGCTTCAATGATCAATCTTTCCTTGAAGCGCTCACTGTCTTCTCCAAAATCTTTTTCAACTCTCTATTCACCACCTCCACTTGGCCACTAGTTTAAGGATGGTATGGGGTAGCCGCTTTATGATGAACATTGTATCTTCTCATAAGGTTATCAAACTGTTTGTTGCAAAAATGACTCCCCCCATCACTTATGATTGCTCTAGGCACCCTAAATCTAGTAAAAATATTCTTAACAAACTTCTGAACCACCTTGTTATCATTGGTTGGAGTGGAGATTGCTCAACCCATCTAGAAACATAATCAACTCTAACCAAAATATAGGCACCTTCAGAGGATGGGAATGGTCCCATGAAGCCTAGTCCTCATACATCAAATATCTCTACCTCTATTATGTTCAAAAGCGGCATTTCATCTCTCTTTGATATGTTTCCCACTCTTTGACATCTATCGCACTTGAGCACAAAATCCCGAGCATTATTAAACATAGTCGACCAATAGAATCCACACTCCAAGATTCGTGCAGCAGTTTTGTTAGCTTCATAATGCCCTGCATATGGTGAGCTATGACATTATGTTAAGATTTCAGACATTTCATCTTCAGGGACACACTTGCGATTTAAAATGTCAGCACATATCTTATAAAGTATAGGTTCATTCCAAATATAACGAGAGCATTGAAATAGGAATCGCTTCCTTTGTTGATATGACAAATCGAATAGAAGAATACTACCTAAAAGGTAGTTTGCAATATTTGCAAACCAAGGAAGGAAAGGGTTATCTACCATCATCAAGGTCTTGTCAGGACTTTTTGCAATTTCCTCTTCCTCTTTATGATGTCCTCCTTCAAGTATCGATAAATAGTCCGCTATGACATTTTCTTCTCCCTTCTTGTCTTTAATTTCAATGTTGAACTTTTAGAGCAGGAGTACCCACCGAATGAGCCTAGCCTTGGCATCCTTCTTAGTAAACAGGTAACGTAATGTTACATGATCTGTGAAAACAATGACTTGTGAACCTAAAAGATAAGAGCGAAACTTTTCACAAGTGAATACCACCGCAAGCAATTCCTTCTCAGTAGTTGTGTAATTTAGTTGTGCTCCCATCAATATCTTGCTTGTGTAATAGATAGCATGCAACCTCTTCTCCTTCTGCTGGCCAAGTACACACCTAACAGTATGGTCGCTTAGGTCACACATGGTCTCAAAAGGTAGAGACCAATCCGACGATGTCAAAATTGGTATTGTTATTAGTGCCTTCTTCAACCTATTAAAAGAATCTAAACAGTCATCATCAAACACAATAGGCACTTCTTTAACCAATAGATGACTTAAGGGTCTAACAATAAGGGAAAAATCTTTAATGAATCGTCTGTAGAGCCCTGCATGATCAAGGAAAGCTCGGATACCTTTGATGGTTGTGGGAGGTGGTAACTTTTCAATTACTTCTGTCGTAGTGCAATCCACTTCAATCCCCTTGTATGAAATCTTATGGCCTAATACAATTCCCGCTTGGACCATGAAATGACATTTTTCCTAATTTAAAACTAAATGTGACTCATCATATCTTTGAAGCACTTTGTCTAAGTTAAGCAAACAATGATCAAAAGAATCTCCAAAGACAGAAAAATCATCCATAAATACCTCCATAAAGTTTTCATTCATGTCTGCAAATATGGCCATCATTCACCTTTGAAATGTGGCAGGTGCATTATATAAACCAAAAGGCATCCTTCGATACGCAAAAGTTCCATACGGATATGTGAAAGTGGTCTTCTCTTGATCTTCTGGGTATATAAATATTTTATTGTACCCTAAATATCTATCAAGAAAGCAATAAAAAGAATGATTAGCCACTCTCTCAATCATTTGGTCCACAAAATGTAAAGGGAAATTATCCTTTTTGGTGGCCAAATTTAGCTTCCTATAGTCAATACACACTTGCCAACCTATGACTGTCCTAGTGGAAATATTTTCCCCTTTCTCATTTTCAATCATCGTCATGCCACCCTTCTTTGGCATACACTATACGGGGCTCACCCACTCACTATCCAAAATGGGGTAAATTATC
Source organism: Erythroxylum baracoense (assembly GCA_025629805.1). NCBI lineage: Eukaryota > Viridiplantae > Streptophyta > Magnoliopsida > Malpighiales > Erythroxylaceae > Erythroxylum > Erythroxylum baracoense. The sequence continues at coordinate 7,422 of JAOTAY010020158.1, forward strand.
CCTGCGTCTAGAAGTTTCACCACCTCCTTCTTCACAACCTATTACATATTTAGATTTAACCTTCTCTGTCTTTCTTTTACGGTTCTACATCCTTCTTATAGGTTAATCCTATACACACCACATTGGGGCTAATCTCTCTAATATCAAAATTTTGCCACCCTATAGCTCTCATCCTTTCCTAATAGTCTCCACCACTTTATCTTCGTGCTCAGAATTTAATTCATTAGAGATAATGATAGGTAAAGTGTGATTGAGAAGGTAAAGGTTTAAGCTCTAAAGTGGGAGGTTTAACAGTAGAAGGTGGTGTAGGTGTACCAGTTCTCTCTAATCTTTCTAACTCAACTTCCACATATACATCCTCTTTCTTCACACTTTCATCTTTGTGTACTTCATTCACTTCATCAAACTCTTTCTTTAATCTCCTTCACACACTCATCTACAACATCAATTTTCATGCACAAATTTCCATCCATCAGTTTCTTCAAAAATTTTATCATATTAAACTTAACCTGTTCATCGCCAATTTTAAGCATAAGTTTCCCCTCATGCATATCAATTAATGCCCTACCAATATTCATAAAGGGCCTACCCAAAATCAATGGACAATTCTCATCAGCTTCAAAATCTAACACAACAAAATCAACAGGAATTATAAATTTGTCCACTTTTACTAATACGTCTTCCATAACTCCAAATGGCCTTTCTATGAATTGATATACAAGTTGAATCAGTATGGATGTTGGCTTGACCTCTCCTAGTCTCAGTTTTCTGAAAATAGACCAAGGCATCAAATTGATACTTGCACCTAAATCACATAAACATTTAGAAAATTCAAAATCACCATTAACATATAGAATAGTGAAACTCCCTGGATCTTTCAATTTCAAAGGCATTTGGCTTGAGATGATGAAACTACAATTTTCTGTCAATGTTACCATCTGATTATCTTCCCATGTACATTTGTGTGTGAGGATAGCCTTCAAAAACTTTGCATACTTAGGCATGCACTCCAAAGCTTCCACCAAAGACAAATTAACTAGTAGCTTCTTTAATTTCTCCAAATATTTGGAAAACTGAGTGTCCACTTGATGTTGTTTTATTCTCTGTGGATATAGCAGTTTGGGTTTGTACGGTGGTGGTGGTATATATGGCCTTCCTTCTTCGTTTTCTTCTTCTATCTCCTTACCTTTCTCTTTTTCTTGGCTGTCCCTTTTTGCACTTGGCTCTTCCCTCTGCTTGCCACTTTGAAGTGTAATAGCTTTGAGTTGCTCCCTTGGAATGACCTTATTAATGCTCGATAAGCTACCTGCACTTTGAGAAAATAAAACATTAGTAAGTTGACTTACCTGAACCTACAGGTTATGGATTAACGTGGCATGGTTCTTCATGATCTGGTCAAATTTTGGCTCCATCCTCTTTTGACTCTCCTCCTAGCTTGCAAAGATCATCTTCTGATTTCTTCTTGAGCTGCCAGTTTGGAATCAAATAACTCTATAAACTTGTCCAACTTACTCTTCATTGCTCCAATTCGATCTTGTTGGAATCCCGGCGGTCTTTGTGGTCTCACTTGGCCACCTGTATTGTTAGTACTCCAAGAAAAATTTGAATAGTTTTTCCATCCCGGATTATAAATATTAGAGTACGGGTTATTACCTCGCTGTGGCTAGCTCATGTAATTTACCTACTCGATACCACCAGCTCCCAATAGGAAACACTCTACTGAGTCGTGGTTGTTCTGCTCACACATCTTACATTAAACTTGCATCGCCTTCACTGTAAAGGAGGATGCTCCTTGCATGTTGTTCAGTTGCTTCGTAAGAGCCGTGATCTGAGCCTACAAGGCAGTAAAACAGTCAATAGGTATAATACCTTTCTGTTTCTTCTGCCCCTGTCTGCTCCTTTCGCTCAACCACATGCAGCTATTACTTGCCAACTCTTCTAAGAGATCATGAGTTGCTTCCACCGTCTTCCTCATTAATGAACCTCCAACTGCTACATCGATGGTTCTTCTGATGCTTGTATTCACTCCATTGTAGAATATCTAGAGTAGGAACTCTCTCAGAAGGTTGTAATGGGGACAGCTTCTCTAAAGTTTTTTAAATCTGTCCCAAGCCTCATAGAGAGATTCCTCGTTATTCTGTTGGAAATTTGTAATCTCCTTGATAATCCTTGTCGTCTTCGTTGATGAAAAATACTTGGCGAGGAATGCTTAGACAAGATGCTCCCAAGTCGTTATCTGGCCTGAATTTAGTGAGTTGTACCACGTTTTAGCCCGATCCTTCATCGTGAATGAAAATAGTCTCAGCTTCACAACATCATTAAACATCCCGTTGAATCGGAATACGTCGTAGATTTCTAAGAAATTTATGATGTAGGTGTTCAGATCCTCGTTAGACAGCTCGTAGAATTGCATACTATTTTGCAGGATGTTGAGGAGCGCCGACTTTATCTCGAAATTGTTCGCTTGAACTACCAATCTTGCCACTTTTTTAGGACTAAAACCTAGCCTCATGAAATCCATCAGAGTCCTCTCCGATCCTTCTTGCTCTCTTGCTTCATCCATATCTTCTTGTGAAAAGTTTAGATGCTTTGCCCCTCTTAAATCTCTTTCGTGTCTCTTGATGTAGGTAAACTCATCTTTACTAACTTCTTTCGTTCTTTGCATACTTCTTGTGTTCATGCACTTGTAATTCCACAAGGAAAAGTATCAAAATTATTAAATAAAAGTAATCTAAATTAAACAAGATGCTAAACAATCAATCCCTGGCAACAGTGCCAAAAACTTGTTGACGGTAAAACACATCTACTAGTTTTACACTCAAAAACTGCAAGTGAATGGGTCATGACTTGTAGTTAAAAAGAGCAGATATCGATCCCACAGGGATTGATGCCCAAACACCACTTAATTTAGAAAAAAATTTGTTTAAGAAACAAAATTGTTTAATGCAAATAATCAAAAAAATTAAATTAAATTAAAATGCTAACACAAAGCAATAAACAATACCATAATGTAGAAAAATCAGAATTCAAGAATCTAAAGACTAGAGATTACTTTTTTCCCTATTTTGTCTCCTTCCTATTTTATTGATTGAATTGTGTCTCACCCTAGAGCTCCAAATCTATTAACTACCCTCTCCCAAGGTGTAACTAATTGTCCCTAATCGAATTAAAGGGAATCACCTGGACAGTCTCTCAACCTACCCAATGACTCTACCGTTCTAACTAGTTATTAAACTATCCTATGGGTGATCAATTAAATTCACCGAGATCTCTCTTCTAACTAATCAATTGATATGATGATTGTATGTCTATAGGCTACTAACTCTTGTTGTACAATCCTACACATGTAATCTTACTCACTCTCTCGATTTATTGCAAGATAACAAATAAAATCAACAATCATCAAAGATAACTTCATTCAATTCAATAAAATAGGAGTTCTAACAAAATAGTTTAAAAGTAATCCCTAAAACTAAATCAGCCACTCATGGTCTCCATAACATCATCAACATCCAAATAAACCATTTTATAAAGAATAGAAGAAGTAAAATTGACAGAAAATTGAATAAAGAAACTCCTTCTCTTCTTTGCCAAAATCTGGAAACTTTGGTGTTAATGTGCTATTTTTCCCAATCTTGATGATGATCCTTGACTTCAATCATTCCTCAAGGCTCCAAACTTGTGATCTTCACTTAAGGATGGTTTTTCTACAGAAGGATTTCGTCTCTCTTTGATGATGAAGGCTTAATTATGCTTTAATTGTCCAAAAATCCTAAGTTTAATGAAGCCCCGCGTATTGTCTCGGATTGTAATTCCCACGATCGTGAGAGTTTGCAACAGATAGACTCCTTTTTTCTTCTCTTTTTTGATCTCTAGCTCAATCTCCAAGTTGCTCCATCTTCCTTCCTACATAAAAATAGTCAATTCTTACCCTAAATTAACATCAAACCTAAAAGAACAACAATGGAAATCAAACTAAATGAAAACATAGAAAATGAATCCTAAACTACAATAATAATCAATAATTATGCAATAAAACACATGCCAATCACTTAGAAAAGCATAGAATAATGCACAACTATCAAAATCCCCACACATAAATATTTGCTTGTCCTCAAGCAAAATAAATACAGCTAATCAATTTTGTCATTTCATTTTCACAAAGATCAAAGCATACAATCCCTCAAGTTTAAGCCAACTCAAATATCAAGTTAATACACATATCATGACTACTTTTTCATTGGATTACATAAGCAAACTCAACAATTGACACCATCACTCAAAGATAAGTAAGGATGTAAAATGAATCTTCCTCACAATTTTCACTCATTACTCTCAAGGGTTTAATGGTTAGTGTTTCGCTCAAACTTCCTACAAGAAACTACACTACTATAAGCTTGCTAATACAACAATTCTCATCTACAATGATTGTATGCATAAATAGATTGAAAGGACTTATTTAGGGATGTAATGTGGTAAGGGTTAAGGTCGGTAAAAAGAGAACAAGGTTAACACAAGCATTCATAAAGTAAAAAGCGTATAAAATGGGATAATAAAATATAGCTCTGAGATATACAAGTGTAGCTAATATTCTACACTTATTGATGCTACTCACTTGTTCTTCTTTTTTCTTTTCTTTCTTCTTTTCTTTTCTTTTGCAACACTTTTTTTCATTTTTCTTTCTTTTTCATCATACAAGGAAGAATTATGAATATAATAGCAGATAAATACAACGTAATTACTAGGCAGAAATAAACTCAACTCATCTTGGTAGAATTTTCATAAGGATCCCAACTAATATATTAAGTAATACTTTGCTAAACTTATGAATGGGTAGGTTAATGAGGTTCTGGGTTTTAAAATTTCGGGTGATTTCAAGAAACAAAAGGTCAAGGCTCAATGGGGTGGTAAGAGATAATATAAAGGGTAGGTCATTTAAGCCAAGGGTTAACACAATAAGGGCCTTAATCATCTTTATTAAGCATACATCTAATAGACTCAAACTAATTCAAAACAAGTTCTGAAGGTAATAACCTAAGGAAGTATCACTCAACAAAGAAATAAAATGACTATAGATGGAGTCATATGGCTCAATCCTCACTTTAGCTCAAATGAAAACTCATTATGCATCTCTACACTACCTTATTGTTCAAATGTCAATTTATGAATAAGTTTATGTAACCAACTACTTTTCATCACTCTATATGGTTCACTTTTTACTTAAGTAGCCTAATCGGAGTTCAAGCATGCATTCAATTTAATTCCAAGTAACATGATAGAATTTTATGGAAATATTTACCAGAGTGATTCAAGTACGGTTCCATTGCTAACACAAAACACCATTGCTGACATAAAGCACATATAATATGCCTAAACATGCAACCTAATTAACAAAATGTAAACAATGCAATTAAGAAAGTTAATGATACCTCCCCACACTTAAAGATCACATTATCCTTAATGTGACAAAACAACAACCAATAAGGGAAAATTACCTCAAATAAAACAAACAAAAACAAAAATAAACAAAAGACATAAAACCACACAAAAGAAAAGAAAATAAAATAAAATAAAATAGAAATGACAGGAAATAAAACAAAAGAAAATGACACAAATGAAAAGTTTAAAGTAAGAATTGGCTTATTGAGATGATGATGGCGATGGTGTAGGAGAAGGAGCTTCAAGGTTGTTCTGTAACATCCCGCTACCCATTTTAAGGCAAAAACAATAAATGAGAAAAAATTGCTGAGAAAGTAGAAAATTCATGCTCATGCATAATGTTAGCACACACACATGTGAATATTGATTTTTGAACATTAAAATGATTGTACATGCATTCATTGACATTTCCTGGGTATAATTGATCTATAAATGTGATTATTTTTGGAATTTTG
>JAOTAY010020159.1:0-13314 GCA_025629805.1 Erythroxylum baracoense
GAGGTTTGACCTGGTGGGGAATTCCTCCCTTGTGGGATGCGCGTCCAGATGTCACGTAGGACGTCGGGCACGTGACTTGCCAAGGTGGGGTTCTAGCATAGAAGTAGTGTGAGTAGTTGAGCATCTTGGTGAGAACCAAGTAGAAGCAGAAGGCGAGAGTCAAAGCAGAAAGTTTGAGAGTGGCAAGAGATCACCATAACTCCCTCATCCAAACTCTTGTTTGCTCATTTTTTTATTTTCTTTTTTGTTTTACTGAACTTACTCCTCTATTAGTTGGTAGACTCATACTCTGTTAGGTTTTGATAGTTCGTTGCAGTTATTTACTTGATTTATTGCTTAAATACTTCTCTTATACTAATAAAGATGGGCTTGAAGTATTTGAATATGATGAATCTTGTTATCTCCGTGATGGGATGATCTCTTGTTATTGAGGATTAATGTAGTTATTTTAGTCAAATATGCATGATTGAGGGACTGTGATGTTGTCTTATGTTTGCTATAGTTTTTGAACTGAATGGATGTAATAGCATGATCAAACTTTGCATCATTTTGGTATTAAAAGAAGGATCAAGAGAAGAAGTTTAATATGAAACAAGAAACTGTAGACGTTTAGGTTAAGAACTAGAAATATATTAACTTAAGTGATAATTAGTTGTTGGGTTTCTAATGGCAAGGTTACACACGCTAAGTTTTAATATTTATTAACCTTAGTAAATTTTGTAAGCGCATGGGTCGTTCGTGTAGTGTCTAAGGTATCGATCCCACGAGAAAGGCTAAACTAGTCCTAAAATTTAAGGTCGTACAAAACTACAATAATTCAAAATAAATAAACTAATGCAAAAAATAAACCAATCAAATAATTAATTTCAAGATTTGAGTTGCAGAAATCTAAATAAGATAACAAGTCACACAAATCGATCCCAAACCAACCTAGAAACCATCAAGTGAGAGAAAGAGAGTTTTAATCCAAAATTAACGAAAACCTAATCAATTATGCAATTACTGAATTAATGGGTCTAGACGGTCCTAGCGTGAATTACTCTCTCTCAAGTTATAATTCTTAACACTAATTGATAATCCCTAATTTAAATTATGGAATTGTGATCTCTCGATTCACAATTGACCCAAAACCTAAATTAGTTCTAAATTTTCTAATAACCTACCAGAAACCTACGCTCGATCGCTTGTTACACGATTCTACCAGTTCAATTTAATTCTTTACCTATCAAATTACCTAACTCTCGTTAGCCCAATTTAATTATTTTCACTCGGCTCACCCTCTCAGTTTATTGCCAAGTTATTAAGAGCATAATTAAATCACAATTAAATCGATAAAAAACACAATCAATCAAATTTTATTAATCTCAGAAATCAAAATCCGAAAGGTGAGTATAAACAACAACTCAACATTCAACACAACTTATTCTCAACACCTATTTCAATTCTATACATGAATAAAATTGAAATAACTGGAAAATATGTCGGGAACGAAATTGTAAAGGCAGTGACAGCGAGAAACCACCTGTTCCGAGAACTACATCATGTCAAGCTTCTTCTTCGTATTTCTTTTTCTTTGTCTCCTTCCTCAATCTCTCGATTTCTCTTTAGGTTTTTATGGAATTGGCTAATGTGAAAGCTCTCTTTTTCAGACTCTCCAAGGTTGTTGCATCTAAATCTTTCGAAACTCGAGCGTGTTAACCTTTCTGTCACGATCGTGGCTCAATGTGCACAATCTTGGCCTAAATGGAAGCTCTCTGTCACGATTGTGCCTTCATGTACACAATTATGGCCAGCTATGCCATAATCGTGGGCTATGACTTTGGCCCGAAACTCTTCGCAACTTCTTCGTTCTTCTCTGTTTACCCTGAAACACTAACAAACACATCAAGGTATCTAAAAATATAACAATTAAGGTCAAAGACTCATACCAACCCATAAAACACTTAAACACGCAAACTAACGCAATTAAAACCTAAATACACACTCAACACTTAAGGTCATACTAAATACATAACAAATTAAACCCTAAAACACAATGCAAATGACAATTATCAACATCCCCACACTTAAATATTTGGTTGTCCTCAAGCAAACAAAACAACAAACATAACAAACATGAAGCACATAATGCAAAAATGAGACAATGGCTGCAACTTAATGAAATAAATATAATCTTGAACACAATCTGACAAGTTATTCCTAATCATTAACCTGCAAAATCTATATCTAAGGGCTTCGAACTAAATATACATGTTAATCGGGATCTAAGTGCTAATTCAATTACCCTTTTCAATTGTACACACACATTAATAATTCTTTGGTCCTTCAGACTCTATAACTGTTCCTAAGTACATTTTCATGAAAAGTCAAGCTTATTACAAGTCTGGTAGGTTTTTATTAAGAACAAATGTAATAAAAAACACAGACTTAGTCATTTACTCGGAGGCAAACATTGGTGATGAATGTCGATCTAGTTCCTCGACTAAGTCATTTATTAACAGCTTGGTTGAAGCATCATTATAGCCTTTTGAAGCGAATGCACTCATTTATGATGCGTGTCAATCCGATTACGCAGCTATATCACGTTTTCAACTGGCTACTAGCTCTATTCAGAACTTGAAGGCTAGTATAATAGTGATTTATTTAACAAAATTTTTTTACCTACCTTGTTGTTTAAGCTACTCATTTCCATGAAAAATACTAGTTAAGCTACTTCAGTTAAAAGACCTTAAATTATGAATGAATGAGACAACCTATAGGGTGCTAAATTTCCACTAAATCCTAATTAAGTTGTATATTTATCTAAAGACTCCTAATTCATTAATTTTGCGAGCTAATGATTATTTACAATCTAATAGACTATGTTTAAAATTAAATAAATTCCACTCCATTTAAGCCATTGACACATTCAAACAGTTCACACAATGCAACCTAATAACTATCATACCATATACAAAATCACATTTAAGATAAAAACACACAACCCTCCCCACACTTGAACAACACATTGTCTTCAATGTGAAAAGGGTACACAAACTAACCAGGGGGAATTAAAACACAATATACGAAAAATATAAGAATAAGATACTAACAAAAATGAAAAGAAAAGGTTTAGAACACGAAACCATTTATGGTAATAGAGGTGGTGATGGCGATAGTGTTAAGACCAAATCCGCTTGACATTGAGAGTATTTCCCTATCTTATAAGTGATTCAAAAGAGTAAAAGAATTAACAATACAACTGTTCCAAATCATTCAAAACTTATTTAAGAATTTAAAACAAACTTAGCTACACAACAATTTAAATCTAACTACAAAACGTGCTAATTTATGGTCATTAGCTTGACCTTCATCCTTTAAAACTTAACCAAGATCAATTATGAGCGGCTTGCTTCCACCCTTTTCATTCAACATCAATTTTGTAGCCTGTGAGTAAGCTACAAATTGCAAAATGATCAGAAGGAAAATATTGATAGAGTTGAAAAAACCAATTAATTTCATCAATGTCCTTCTCATTAACAAATTGTCAATAAAATAGGGAATAACGAAACTGCCTGAACCTTCCATTGAATCCAATAGTTTGTCCTATACAAAGGTGAGTTGCTCTCTTTCTTCCTTAATCACCTTCGTCTCCTTTGCTTCTTTCACTTCATGAACAGAGACCTTCATTGCTTCTTCAAACTCTATGTCTATTTTCATCTATTCTTTGTCCTCTTATTCTTCAAAAGATTTGAACACATCAATTATCTTGAATGAGCTACTAACTTTCAGATTCTTAAATACATAGTTCATGTTGAATGTCTCTTCATCATCATCAATCCAAAGGGTAGGGTTCTGTGTATGGACAACTATCCTAGATTTTTCGATGTTCAAACATGGTGTACTAAGATTTGGCAGATAGTATGAGGGGTTTCCATCCTTTCCTTCATCCTTTTTCTTGAGTTCTTGGTCTTTTATAAGGTCAGGATTAGCTTGATTTCTCGATGGTTCTTCTAACTCTACCCCATTCCTAAGTATGATAGCATGAAATGGCTCTATTGAATTTACTTTCATGCTGCGCAAATAGTTTTCCACACTTTGCTTACAAAATTCCATGGAAAGCTGTCCTTTGCGAACCTCTAGATTGTGAATAGAAGAGGCATGATCATTGGTAACTTGTTTAAACTTCTTTTCTAATCTCTTTTGGTTCTCTTCCATGTCTGTTAGCTTATCTATGATTTTGTCTAATTTGGAATCCCACAAACCGGACTCATCTTGCTGAAATTCTGATAGGCCTTGATGTCCTAAGTGAGTCCCTACATTGTTAGACCAATAGAAATTCGGGTGGTTCTGCCACCCTGAAGTGTACGACTTCATATAAGAATGATGATTTCCCTAACCAAAATGGGGCTCATTGAAATTTGGAAGAGTCCCTTGCTCCCTATAATATACATTCTCTATGATTGTTCTTTTTATCTCCTCTTAGTATTCAACTCTTCAGATGTCTTATTCTCACTCTAAGATGTCTTGATGTGTCTCCAGTTTATGCCCTAATTTTTTCTAAAAATAATAACAAAAGATAGTGAAAAAGCCTTAGACTAAAGAACTAAACTAATCGCCTCCCTGACAATGGTGCCAAAAACTTGATCGCAAGGTTATACATGCTAAGTTTTAATACTTATTAACCTTGGTAAATTTCGTAAGCGCATGGGTTGTTTGCATAGTACCTAAAGTATCGATCCTATGAGGAGGGCTATACTAGTCCTAAAATCTAAGGTCGTACTATACTACAATAATTCAAAATAAATAAACTAATGCAGAAAATAAACCAATTAAACAGTTAATTTCAAGATTTGAGTTGCAGAAATCTAAATAAGAAAACAAGTCACATAAACCAATCCCAAAACCAACCTAGAAACCATCAAGTGAGAGAAAGGGGGTTTTAATCTGAAATTAAAAAAATCTAATCAATTGTGCAATTATGAATTAATGGGTCTAGACGGTCCTAGGGTGAATTTCTCTCTCTCGAGTTATAATTTTTAACCTTAATTGATAATTCTTAATTTAAACTATGAAATTATGATCTCTTGATTCACAATTGACCCAAATCCTAAATTAATTCTAAATTGTCTAATAACCTACCGAAAACCTATGCTCGATCTCTCATTACACAATTCTACCGGTTCGATTTAATTCTTTACCTATCAAATCACCTAACTATTATCAGCCTAATTTGATTATTTTCACTCGGCTCACCCTCTCAGTTTATTGCCAAGTTATTAAGAGCATAATTAAATCACAATTAAATCGATAAAAAACACAATCAATCAAACTTTATTAATCTCAAAAATCAAAATCCTAAAGGTGAGTATAAACAATAACTCAACATTTAACACAACCTATTCTCAACACCTATTTCAATTTTATACATGAATAAAATTGAAATAACTGGAAAATATGTCGGTATGGAATTGCGGAGGCAGCGATAGTAGGAAACCACCTGTTCTGGGAAGTACGTCGCATCAAGCTTCTTCTCCTTGTTTCTCTTCCTTTGTCTCCTTCCTCAATCTCTTGATTTCTCTTTAAGGTTTTCTGAAATTGGCTAACATAAAAGCTCTCTTTTTCAGACTCTCTAAGGCTGCTGCATCTGTCTCATAATGATGTGTCTATACTTTGGACAATCTAGGTCAAATTCGAGGTTAAAACGGACCAAAAAATCTTAAGAAACTCGAGTTTTTGTTTCAGCTCGATGCAGGCCATGATCATGGCAGCACTTAAACCTTTCTGTCACGATTGTGGCCTGAATGGAAGCTCTCTATCATGACCGCGCCTCCATGTGCACGATTGTGGCCTGGCTGCTCTGGCTCGTCCCTCTATGTCACGATCATGGCCTACTGTGTCACGATCGTGGGCTATGTCTTTGGCCCAAAACTCTTCGCAACTTCTCCGTTCTTCGCCGTTTACCCTGAAACACTAACAAACACATCAAGGCATCTAAAAAATATAACAATTAAGCTCAAAGACTCATACTAACCTATAAAAACACTTAAACATACAAACTAACACAATTAAAACCTAAAAACACACTCAACACCCAAATTCATACTAAATACATAACAAATTAAACCTTAAAACATAATGCAAATGACAACTATCAGCTAACTATAGAGACGTTCATTAGTTGAGTTCTCCCTATCTCCCTTTACTAATCTAGAACTGAACCAACCTAACTCTAAATTGATTAATGTAATTCTTTCCAAGAAGACATCATTAGCCCAAAAACTTCAACCAATCAACTAGTGAAATTCCTAAATCATGTGACATTCTAATTAAATCTCAGGCCGTTAACTGATTAATGATTTAGTAGTTACTAGTTAACTAGCTAAACTCAGTAGCAATTACGGACTAAAGATAAAACAATAGCAATCAATTCAAATTCAAATATATGAAAACATCTCTCAATTCTATAAGAACAAGAATTGTAAATAAATTGGCTTAAACATCACACAAATACTGAAATACTCGTAATGTTATAATTAAATAGAAAATAATAGTCTCAAATTATCCAAATAAAGAACTAAACTAAAATTCTAAAACTTTTTAGCAAATTAAATTTGAAAAACTAGATACAAAGAGAGTAAGAGTGAGACAGACTCATTCTATTGATAGCCAGACTCAATAGATTGACAATCGCTTTGATCCGATAGCTGAAAATGTGAAATCCTCCTCTAAAGGTCTTAACCTAGATCAATTCCAATGTTTTTGTATCTCTCGTATCACCCGAACACCTCCTTGCACTAGCCTTCTTCATCAATAGCTCTCAAGTTTTATTTTACTATAAAATTGAAGTGATATGCTCGATCTCCCTTTATTTCCAGTATTGTCCTTTCTTTTTGTTGGCTGTTGAGACACCCAAAAGACACACTTAATAAACTTACTCTTAACTCTTCCATTTTGAAGAGATAACGCCAGGTCTTTTGCTTTGTTTACGTTTCACTTCATTGCTCCATGTACAATTCTTCTTCGCCTCCCAGCTATTGTGTGTTTCTTCTACTTATGTGTTTCTATCTTGACTGTTACTTTGCTTCTTTTGTTTCTGCTCACTTTGGAATGTTATTTTGGTATTTATTTTCTCTCCCTTTGCACTGTCGTTTTTGTTTCATCTCATCTTAGTTGCTTGGCTTCTTATAGACTCTGCTGTTGTCATTTTGACTATCCTCTGCTAACGATGTGCTACATTTTGGACTTATTTCTGGTTGTTTCTTCTGTTGTGTGTATGGATTGCTCCTCTATTTCGTCTTTTTACTTTTGTGTGTTTGGCTTCTGCTATTGTTGTTCTACTTTAGGCTATTGTTGTTGTTTTTTCTTCTTTTTATTCCCATATGCTAATGTTTTGCTTTACTTCCCATTGCCACCTACGTTATCATTTTGATGCTTTCTCTAATTGCATCAAACCATTAACCTACAATAAAAACATTTTAACTTAGGTTAATTTTTTAGGAAAATTTAGAAGAAATAACTTTAGGCCTTAAATAATAAAATATGAATAATCATGCCCAATATGTAATAAAAATAATTAAATGGACTAAGTTTAGAATAATAAAAGATGTTATATTTTGCACTTATCACTAAGTTAATAAACTCTCATTAACCAACCTAAGCATTTTCCATTCGGTTCACTCTCTCCATTTATTACTGAAGCATGAAATTACAAAAAATAATCACAACGCCTAAATGAATTATCACAAAAATAACTAGATTAACATTGAATCAAGTTTAAATAAATCCCTAAAGAAAAGTTAGAACATTATCATCAATCCCAAATCCATCAACATTATTATATCCATCTTACACATTCAAAGATGAAAAATGACAAAGATGAAAAGGAAATGTTGACGGGATCAAGATGGTTTGGGAAAACAACATTAGCAGAAACCTGCTCCCCTCTCCTCTTCTTCCTTTTCTCTCTCTTCTTCTTCTTTCTTCTTGGAGTTTTCTCAAAGTGGTAGAAGTTAAACCTCAAAAATTAGGGTTTTCCCCCTCTTTTGCAGTCTTTTCTAATTAGGGTAAAAACTAGGTTTTACTAGGGCTCAAAAACTCAACAATATCCATCAAAAGTTGAGTTTAGAAGTCAGTCTGCATCTGTTGTCATGCAGGCTAGGACCGTGACCCCTTAGGCCATGATCGTGGTACTTGGGATTTTGCTTCTACCAGGCCTATCCATTATGTTTTTGTCACGATCGTGGACCATATGCCATGATCATGGACTTGGATCTTCCTCTAGGCTTCCTCCAAATGTTGTCCGTTCTTTGGTATCTGATCTTAATACTAACAAACACATCAAGGTACCTCAAATATACAAAATTAAAGCTCAATAGCATGCTCTAACCCATATAACGCTTAAAACACACATATCTAACCAATTAACACAATTTTAAACCTAAACATGCATGAATCAATTAATTAACCACTAAAAATTTACTAAAGCCTATTAAAACATTATGTAACCTAGAGCAATCATTATACTCTCAATTTTAACCTGAATCAAATAGACATTTGAGTAATCAATGTTTGGAATGGAGAAATCTAAAAAACTAGTTGCTAACTTTGAGCTAATTATTCCTGGAACTCTAATTGCAAGTGTTACTCAACCAGAGAATGTGGCAAGTAGGACTTTGAAACTGTCACTAGGAGAAGATCAGGTAGAAAGAAAATGACTCCATTCTTGACCATGGTCAGCCCGTGGCCTAGCTAACTCGGGCCAAAAATAGGCCTGGCCATGCCAAGCTGGGCGGACTGGGCCATAATTGCCATGCCTAAATGCTTCCACTAAAAAGCTACTTATAAGAAATATGATTTTATATAATAAGGTATAGGTAGCTAGTATTTTGGAGACCAAAATAAGAAAAAATAGTGACAACTTGCTGAAATATTGTCCAGTTTAATGGAAATAAATCACAAACTACAATGCTCATCCTAATGGTAAGATGGCAATCTTCTTTAACTCCACTGTTGTATCTATTTGTCCTATAATTGTTTTTGACTAGATGACTTACCTGGAGATCTCAAATAGGCTTTGTCCTCATCCTATATAGATCTCCTATGTTTATGTAAACAATAGCGTTTATGAGAGAGCATTACTATGTAATCAAATTAAAGATACTTAAACTTTCATTAACTGTCTATAGATTATCATCGGTGACTTTAATTATATTCTTAAATTTGAAGAGGCTAAAAGTCAAAGCTTAACGGGATGTCCTTGTTTGATTTTAGAAGTTGTATTAAAGTGGCACAATTTATTTGATATTTCAACTGGGGGTAACTTCTTTACCTAGGACAACAAACAACATGTTGTGAATTCCACTAGGAAAAAACTGGATCATAGCATGACAAATACTGAATGGATGTTGAAGTTCTGCAACTATTTCTTAACTTAATAATGTAGAAACTTATCAAATCATACTCTAGTTCTAACTCAGACTAATGTAGTTAATCCTAGGAATCCATTCAGATTCAATGACGTTTTAGTTGATGTGACAAGCTTTCAAGATACTATTTGAAAAGCATTAAGAGCAAGGATATTTTGTATTAATTAGTAATCTTCTTTAGGAAACTGAGTATCATCAGAATGGAAATGAAGATCCTTTTCAAAGACAATATTGGCAAAACTCACCACCTATTTAACACTGCTAAGGGTCACTTAGATTTTATGCAACAATACATTTACAATAATCCTAAATCTAGTCAATTGTAGGAATCGGAGAAAGTTGCTCTGTAAAATTTTTATAAAGCTTTTTGGTTTGATAATTCCTTGATAAAATAGAGATTAAGACTAGAATGTTTGAAGAATGGAGATAGAAATACCTCTTTCTTCCATAGATTTGTCATTGCTAGAAGAGCTTTGAATATAATTATTTCACTAGAGTTCAATAACTTTAAGTTAAATTAATAAGCTTAATCGAATGAAAGGGCTTTTAAATATTTTTTTGAACTGTTGAATAAGCCTTCTAGAGCTCATTCTTCTATACCCCTACTCAAATAGGTTCTATAAGGTTGTTTTTCTTCTCAAGAGACTGAATTCCTTTCTTAGCCTGTTATTATATAGGAGATTGAGGTAACATTGAAATCTCTACACCACTTTAAAGCCCCCGATCTTGATGGCTTCTATGTGAATTTTTTCATAGAGACTTGGCCACTCATAAGGAATTTGATGTTAGATGCTATTATGGAATTCTTTAATAAAGGATCACTATTGACAGAGATTAATACAACTTATATTGCTCTTATCCCTATGAGTGGAGAGTTCAATTATTTCTTAAAATTTTGCCCCATCTTTATACAAATTGATCTTTAGAATTATAGCTTAAAGGTTGAGAAAGGTGCTTCCTAACCATGTTGGAGAATCATAAGGTACTTATATCCGTGGGAGGCTATTTGAGATGATATCTTAATTCTCCAAGAGTTGATCAGAACTTATACAAAAAAGAAAGGTAGGGCCAATTATTACATAAAGATTGATCTTAAGAAGGCCTATGATTGTGTGGATTGGGGCTTCATCAGTAATATTCTAGCTACCATAGATTTACCAAGGATCACACAATATATCTCTAATGGTGATTAAAAAGTCTCTAATGGTGATTAAAAAGTGATTGATCTTAAGAAGGCCTATGATTGTGTGGATTGGGGCTTCATCAGTAATATTCTAGCTACCATGGATTTACCAAGGATCACACAATATATCTCTAATGGTGATTAAAAAGTGAACCTACAAACTTCTTTGTCCAAATTCCATAAGATAAGTTCAATAATAGCTCTTAATGTTTGCTTATAAAAAGTAAATATTTCTTTTAAATTTTATAAGTTCTTAAATCACATCAATTTAATATTTATATCAAAATTTATGCTTAAAACCCTAAATATTGTTCAATTTTGACAATATAGTGGAATAATATGCCAATTTATTATATTCTCACCTATTTGAGTTTAATTTAATCACATCTCATACCATCTTAACAATTAAAGAACTGAATAATCTAATCAAGTACCTAAAACAGAATAATTCAATCATAAATTCATAACTTAAAAAATCATTAAAATTTATAAAAAAAGTAAGAAAAGATCAGGGTCTCACGTCAAGAAATAATAGAATGGTTATGTATCCACCGACGTTAATAGAATGGTTATGTATCCACCAACGTTAGTGATAAGACATGAGTATTATAATCAATTTAAAATTTCAAAAATAGACAAAATCTTTATTATTGGCTTAATAAATAAGAACTTGCAACAATATTCTCAAAATGAAAATATCATAGTTATTTTTTGAAAGAATATGAAAAAAATCTAGGATCAATTGGTCTAGTAGAAACTAACAACTTAGGAAAGAAGTGCCATTAGTGGTAGAACTAGTAAAAATTATTAAATTTAGAGACAAAAAATATAATCAAAATTTCAAGCTCCCAAAAATTTGAATCTTGATAGAGAGCCTCATATAGGGAGCATAACTTAAGATGATGTTTCTTGAGCTTATTATGAGAAAATGTATGAGGATTAGATTGAATTTGAAGAAAATCTTAAAAAGAAGGTTATTAATTAAAATAGGAGAAAGCAACATTAAAAAGAAATCAAAATCAATTGATTTTAGAGAGAAATAACTACAGGAAAAGCTCTTTAGAAAGAGGTAGTTAAATGAATGAGAGAGATATAATAATCCAAATGGTTATCAAAGTTATAAAGCAAAGATATATAAAGAGAAAAACATACAATTCATTGAACTAAAGAAGGACTAGTTTTACTAAGAAAATTAAAAGTTGAAAAAGTTATCCAAAAGGTGAAGTGAGTTAATAAAGATCTTATAATAATTAACAATAAAAATAAAAATAGAAGTAGAAACTTGTTGAGAAAGTTTTATATATAACAAAACTCTAAATACTGTAAGTACACAGATCTATCTTGTAGTATCAAAAATTATCATTTCCATGAGGACTATAAACACCTAAACAACTTGAATAAAACTTTGTTTAAGGTACTAAGAATTGATTTAAAATAGAATAAATAATTAAAATTAAAACAAATAACAACATGAAATGAGTAATCAATTGGATAAGTGAGTTGCTAATGAATTTAAGCTTTATTAAAGTTGAAGACTTAGGAACCATGCTATCCTTATTTTGTTTCTGTCGCACTGACTCTCGCAAGGCATGTACCCAACATCCTGAGTGATATTCGAGTACGTACCCTGCAAGGGTGATATGCTAGATCAGTCAGTCAAACAAATTCAATACAAAATTTTTTTTCTTTTGAAACAATGCACGCATATTACGGAAAATCAATAAACAAATCAGGCCTATTTTTATTTATAGACATTTTCATTTACAAGAGTTACGATCATTACATTACAAAATCATTTACAAACACAAGGGTTACAATCATTTCACAAATCATCCGAATTTCATTAGTCACTAGGGCCCATTAAAGATACAAAATACTTAAATTCATAAATTATTATTGCATTACAAAATCATTTACAGACATTTCCCATTTAGAAAGTTATTATAAGCAAAAATAAAAAAATACAAATGCAGACGCGAACTGATCCCGACTCCTATCTCTTACTCGAATGCAGTGTTTGTACTCCCGTTAGCTTAACATGATAACTCTTTTGAACTTGAAAAAAATTATTGCAAGTTTTGGGTGAGTTTTGCAAACTCAGTGAGTGACCATCCTCGATGGCTTACTCAATCACATAACACATACAGTTCACATATCCACATAATTTCACATTCACTTGAAACATATTCCACATTCAGAAATCAGTCAAATTATTCACGACATTCATATTAAATGCACATGTAATGCTTATGAGACTTACTTTCAATTTGTTATTGTTGTGACTGAGTGCCTGTAACTGTCCCGTATCTATTGTGGATACTGGGCTCATTAATGACTGTCTCGTATCTGTTGGAGATAACGGGCTCATTTTACATAGTGAACCTTTGGCTCGTATACACTTTCTGAGTTTTAAGCTCCTTTTCGGTGGCTACTCCGATCACAACGACCTTTATGTTTCATGCATTCATGTAATGGAATGCATCACATTCTCACATTCTTAGCCAATCACATGATTGCACATTCACATTCGGATCACATTTATCATCAAACCTTAGTTTGGCATTCAACATAATTGTTAAGCAACATTTATTCCGACACATTCACATATAAGTAGCACTTCAATATCACATTCATGCATCAAGTCTTGGACCTTCATTGTCCGGCATCAACATAGGCAAATCACATTCATATCAATCATATTCACATTGCATAATAATCATAACC
>JAOTAY010020160.1:0-13313 GCA_025629805.1 Erythroxylum baracoense
AAATAAGATGAATTAAGGTGATAGTTAGGAATGAAATGAAGGTGAAAAATGAAGTGGAACAAGTGCAGAAAATTTGATAGATAAGTGGAGTTTTCATATTCTATTTTTAATGCTTAATTACATTAATTTTTGGGTAGTTATTATATGGATGAACTAGAATGATTTTGAGGTTAAAGAAAGGGATAATGTAGTGTCTTGAAATTAGGTAAATTAGAATGATAAGTTAGAAGTGAAATGAAGGTAGAAATGAAATTAAACATGTGCAGAAAATTGATGATGAATGTAGATATTAACATGTTCTATTTTGGTGTGTAATATTGTGGATGTTAGTGATTGAAATAGAGGTGAAATAGAGTGAATTAAAAGATAAAGAAAGCGATAGTATAATGTCTCAAAGTGAGGAGAATTAGGATGATAATTTATAGATAAAGGGAAGGTGACAATGGAGTTGAATGTGTGCCAAAATATTGAAGAATGTATAGACATGGTTGATGTTATGTTTATGTGATTATGATCAACAATTTTGTATGACTTGTTTTGTGGATGTTTTGAATTGGAATGGATGTGAGAATGAAGAGAAATTGAAGTAGGAATGATAAGATATGCATAGATGTGCTAGATATAATTGGTAGGAGTGGGAAATCTGGAAATTGTCTAGTAAAGGTCTGTTGGGCGAACATTCTCTGGAATTTTAGTGTTCAACTCCGTTCATGTCCGTTTGGAGGGACATACATGTCTGCTGGGCGGACATTATGGAGACATCTACATAAATTTGCAATTTTTACCCATTATACGTAAAAATCTCTCTTTAGGGTCTTTATGAAATTTATAGAACTCAAAGTCCTTTTCAAAACCGTACTTAAATGACCTTAATCCAACAACCATAGTGAAAGTTATGCCTATTGTCCCAAATCATGTACATAGATAAATTATTGACCTATCAATGCTTTCCTAAGATGTAGTTAGGCTTGAATGGGATCTTTAATGAGCCTAGTGGTTGATTAATGAGGCAATTAAAGTTATGAAAGTATATTAGGTATTAAAAAATGATTGAAAGATGATGTTAATTGATTACTAGACACGTATTAAGGAAATGGACTTGGGATTGTCATTGAGCATGCATTGTACATAATCCATATATACATATGTTCATAAATGAGTACTTATATAATTGTGCAAAGTTGAAATGTATGTAAATGTATATGTAGCATGATATAGAGGAGCAATTAGAGTGACCTCATCTAGACGTTGCCAGAATCTCGAGGCAATAAGTTATCTGGAGCAAACTATGAGTAACCTAAGATGGTCTCACTATGATTGTTTGTTTATTAAATTATGTATTGAATCGTTATGTGATGTGTATGGGCTAATTTTCGGACATTCAATGTCAGAGGCATTTGATGCATGAATAAAGCATTGGAAATGCTACTTGAATGTAAATGTGATTGACTATTTATTTCTCAACTTAAATGTTAACTGCCAGACTAAAAGTCCAATGAAAAATGTGAATGAGAAAGAATGTGAATGTTATTGAATAGGCATAATGATTGAATACGCATGGTGCATTTCATTACATAAATGCAAGAAAGATAAAGGCAATTGTGATCAGTGTCGCCAATGAAAAAAGAGCCTAAAGCTTAGACTGTGGTAAGAGCCTATGGCTCACTATGTAAAATGAGCCCTATATCCCCAATGGATAAGGAACAGTCTAAATAAACCCAGTATCCACAATAAATACGGGATAGTGAAAAAGACAATCGGTCACAACAACAAAATAAATGAACATAAGTCTCATGAACATTACATATACACATGAATTATATGATGTGAATGATTGCAATTGAAATGTGGAATCAAATCGATCAAAAAATGTGAAAGTTTATGATCAAAGTATGTCATAATGCTACATGTTTATAAATGTGAATTATGTGAATTATGCGAATGTATGAATTGTTGAGATATGTGTGATATGAGTGAACGATCGAGGATGGTTACTCAACTGAGCTCGTAAAACTCAGCAAAATTACAACGTTGACTTTTCAGGTTTGAGAGTGACAAATTAGCTTTTAAGACTACTTAAAAGGGATTTAGTATGGCTTTTAGGTAGAAGACATGGCTCAAAGGTCGGTCTGCTAGGATTGAAGGATTTAATTAAATTTTTGTTAATTTCCTCATGTATGTAGCATGTTCAATACATAGAGTTGTAGACTCTGATAGGTTGTCAATATTGTATAAACATGGATGTTGTAGTAATGCAAAATTGTAAATCGTAGTTTATGAAATGAAATGATGAATTTTTAGATTTTAGATAATATGATATTTATGTTTTTAATTTATGATGCCATGTGGTATGTGAAAGTGATATAGTTAGCGTGCCATTTCCATTAGGCACATGCACGGATGTCTAATGGGAGTATGTTTACGCGTTGGGGGGAATAGGATGCTATTAACCATTTCTTTTGTATAAACCACATTATGTCCACCTAACCAAATGTCCTACCCAAGCTTTAAATCTAGTGCAGCATTTGTTAATTCTTGATGAATGTGATTGTGTAAAAGTCTAAGTGTGGGGGTATGCTTACATGTGGGTTGGTTAAATTTATTAAAATGTCATGTTATGACTCCTATGTTGATGTAGCCTCTTTCAATTTTATATTTGAAAAAAGAGAAAAGAGAAGAAAATGTTTAAACAAAAAGTATAAAGGAGGCAATGCAATTGTTGTGAAAAGTTATTAATTAATAGTTTATCCTTTTAAAGTTATATTGGTTGGGTGTTTAAGTATATGGCAT
This sequence comes from Erythroxylum baracoense, assembly GCA_025629805.1. NCBI lineage: Eukaryota > Viridiplantae > Streptophyta > Magnoliopsida > Malpighiales > Erythroxylaceae > Erythroxylum > Erythroxylum baracoense. The sequence goes on from JAOTAY010020160.1 coordinate 2,791, forward strand.
ATGAAGGGGATGTTGTGTTAGATGGAGCATTTCATTGTGTTATGCTCATATGGTTTATGATATAAGAGCTAAATTGAGTTGTGAAACATAATTGGTGCATTATTCATAACTGACGGTACCTAGTTGTGAATAAATACTAACTTATGCATTTGATTTTTCATTACGTGGTACTTTCACTTCGCTAGCTTAATGGCTTTCAAACTACATTAACCAAAATGCATCCCATCTTACCTTAGCCCACATTACAAACCTAAAAGTCCTTTGGTTCATAATTATGCATGTGACTTTTAGTGATAGAGAAACGAAATAATATGCAAAGTTATGGATTGTTATGATCATGAATGGTGTTTGAGTGTACCTATGGAAATATCTTGTTTAAACACTTTTTGTCCAAGTCTACCTCTAGATTACTCAGTTTCTAAGGGTGGTGAATATTGATTGATCATGAGTATAAGATTGAATGTTGAGTTTTTGTTATAGGATTTGAAAGTCATTCATCTTTGCTTATGATTATCTATTCTTAAAAATATAGAAAATGAATAAAAGTTTTGGTTTGTGATTTTGATTTTGACGATTTGCCCAATGATGGTCAAAAGCTAAGTTTGGGGGAAGTTGATATGTGCTTAAATGTTGATTCATTTGATATACTATATTTAGTGATTAATGCCTTAGAAATGCTTAGGATACTCACTTTAGCTCATATTTGATCTTAGGTACATTTCGAAAGTAAAGGAGCAAAAGTGACTTGAAAGCATGTTCATTGAAGTCATCTTCTCAATTTCCATATTTTATTGATTGGAGCATGAAGAAGAAGAAATTAAAAGCAAGAAGAAGATAAGAAAATGAAAAGAACATGAAGAAAATGTTGTTAATATGGCTCACTATCGTCTAGAAACTTTCATAGTCATGCAACGTGAGTTAATATTGCTACAAAGCAACTAATTCACGTGAATCATGCAAGTTGCCCATTATTTCTATATACCCTTAAAAACCTAGCTGCATTTGGGAGAATAAAACAAAAAGATACATGAAGAGGGGTTGCACTAAGTGTATATTGTTCAGTTAAGAGTGAAAAGGAGTGGAGAGAAAGTCAGTTGTTCATTTTGCTACATTTTAATTAACGTTTTAGATGTAAAGAAGGTTTTTCTTTTTGAATAGCTGGAGAGTAGCATTACGCTACACTCATCCAATTTTATTCTTATTGGAAACCTAGCTTTTTCAATAAAGAGAGGAGAAGTGTTCGCTGTGGGGGCTAGAATGGTGAGAATCGAAACTCCCATCTTTGTTGGAGAGTGAAGAAAACATGAGTGGAGGATGCTTCATTTTAGTTTTAACGTAGCTAGGAGAGCTAAAGAAGGAATAAAAGAACATAAAAGTTGCATGAAACAAGTGAGCAACCTAAAGCTGCGAGAGAACATAAGAGTTACGTGAAACAAGTGAGCAACTAAGAGCTACGAGAGAAGAAAGAAAGTTACGTGAATAGTGAAGTGTTCCATTAATCTTTATTTGTCAAATCATGAATAGTAGCGTGGTTGGGGAGAAATAGAAAGAGCAGTATTGTGGTTGGGGAGAAATAGAGAAGAGTAGTAGTGTAGCGTGCAACCAAGGGAGAGCAGCTGGTCATCTTTGGCTGTCCTATTCTCCTCCATTCTCTCTTCAATTTTTTTAACATAAATGGAGGTTACAAAGGCTGATTGTTGGATCTTAAAGATGGAGATGAAAGGCTAAATCACTTGACGCCGATTCGAAGGTGGAATGAAGGCCAAGGAGCACGTTAAACGTATAGTGTTGTGTATCGTTGTCTAGTCTCTTTCCATATTGATACATTATTTTGTATTAATTGATTGGGTATTTGGATAATGATGGTTTTAATGCTCTATTGAATCATTTTTATGATTACCTATAGGTAGATCTTGAATGCGATACATATTAGTCATATGGAAGATCGTTTATAGCAACTAACGGTATTGAATCGTTAGAAATAACTTAGCTTAAGTTAAATAGTCCGTGCTTGCGTGATTATTACTTAAATTGATATGTTTTTCTTAATTGTAAAGATGTTGTCTGGATAAGCTTAGAGGGCTTGTTCTAGGTTTCTTAATAATTAGGGTTAATTAACAAGCGCTTCGTAATTAATTGAAACTTAAGGAAAACTGGAATTAATAGAGCTTGTTATTAATTCACGATCAATAGTCTAAAAGGAGTAGTAAAGACGATAACAAAAGGATATTTGTGAAATTATGCTAAGGATGAGATGAAATTAATGAATAGGTGTTCAATTTATTCATCGACTTTATCATTTTGCTACAATTTAATCTAATTTATTTTTATCGATTATATTTTATTTTGTTTTTAATTTGTTTCAAATTGAAAAATCCCCCTATTTGCTTAAACAGATAATTTAGGAAAGTATTTGATATTAATCCTTGTAGGATCAACATAGACATATCACTGTTTATAGTTTAGTCTAGTTATTTTTGTAGCGTTACGATGCGCAATCAATTTAATGCAGACATTCTCCTTCAATAGGGGGAGTTTTTAAAGTGTGAATAGTGACATTGGACCACAATGTTAAATTGTCACATAAAAGAACAATGGGAAGCGAGAGCAGTAGCGAATAGAGAAAAGGAGGCGCAGTGAAGAGGCACTGCTAGGGGTATTTGATAGGGGTTTTTAATGGGGGATGAAGCAATTTTTTAGGAGAGACTCATGAAGGGCTAGACATCCCGACGCCTGTTCGGAGGTGGCATCGATGCTGACGATCTAAGTTAAGTGTATTTTATTATTTTATTGTTTCTTTCTCTCATTAGAAATTGATTGTATTATCCTATGTTAATTGATTTGGGTTTTGTGTATGGATAATCAGATTTTCGTAATTGTTCGGTTATTTGTGTATGAACTCATTGGGTATTATGAAAGGAAGATTTTAATGCTTTCATTAAATTGTTTAATTGCAAACCCATTGCTAGAATTTTGATATAATCTATAATTGTTATGTTGAAATTCATTTGTAGTGACTAATGATTCGTAATCATTAAGGATAACATGACCTAGATTAAATGATGCATTATGTGTGGTTGTTGTCTTAATTAATCTATTTTCCTAATTCATAATGCTACTGCCTAATTAAATCTAGAGATCGTATCCTAGGTTATTAGGTGGTTATGCTTAATTAATGATCGTATCTTAATTAAATGAAACCTAAGGGAAAACTTAGGTTAATTATTAACCTACGATTAATAGGTGCTAGGAGAGGTTTGAGAATAACAAGTTAATGAAATATGCTTAATTAAGGTGTAGGCTGAGTGATTAAGCCTAAGTTTATTATCTAATTTGGCAACACTTTCATGGCCTTTACTAAAGTTTTTGACTCCTAATTCTTGATTTTGTGCTTAAATTAATCCTTGAGTGTGCACTTTTATCTTATGCAATTTGATAGTAAAAATTGTCACAATTTGTATTAATTGCATTTCTTAAATTTTCTAAGAACAATTGATACTGCAAATTGCTATTTTTGATTGTAGGATCCTCAAGGAGAAGAGAGTTAATGTGCTGAATTGAAGTCAACAGGAGATTATAGCCTTCGGAAAAAGTTCGCCGCAGCGAGAAATGATAAATCCAGGCTAAACTTTCGGGAGGAGTTCGCCGCGGCAAAGATTAATTCTTTCGCCGTGGTGAAGGAACTAGCGAAGAACAAATCCTTTCGGGTAAAGTTCGCTGCGACGAACCTTCGTAAACCCAAACCATATTTGGAAAAATCTCTCACTGTTTCAACCTGACCCAAGACCCAGCATTTAAAAACATGCCAAATTAGGTTATGTGGAAGACTTTCGACAGACATACATATCTTCATCTCTCACTCTCGACCATCATCCATCACCGATTTTTCACCTCTCATCATTACTGTCTACTGCTACCATGGATGCTATCGATGTACCCACAGTTGTGAGTGCTTCCAAAGGGATGCTTGGTAAAGCACAAATTTCTCTCGAAGATGTAGCGATGGCTTGAGTTCAATGGGCTTCAAAGAGGAGTAGTTCGTTCATGTCTTTCTACATTGTTGTGAACTCCTGAGTTAGGATTTATGCTTTATAGTTAGATTTTTCTTGATTAGAGTTTAATCAAGAGTTGAACAATTATGTTATTGGGTTTGTTGATGTAGAACTTAGATGCTCAATATATGAAGTTTCATATATGTCTTTTTTGTGATTGTGTTAATCCTCTTTATCTGCCTATTTGTGCTTGATATTGAGATTATGCTTGATCAAAATTGACCACTTGCAATAACTTGCCCACTACACACACTAAGATGCATTCAACAAGGTTTTAAGAAATGGAGTTCATTGATTAAAATCTTAAACTTAAAGAGTTCTTTAAGGTTATTCATTTTGAAAACTTAGTGAATTTCGCTCCCAAGAGATTTGTTTTGAACTATGATAGCCAAAGCTCGTTTTCAAGAGAATTTTATCTCATTTGATCATTGTTTAAATTTTCATTTTTCATTTCCTAAAAAAATCCGAAAACACCTTTTTATACACTTTTCTTTCTTTTAGTTCAATTCATTTAGTTAAATCAAAACATCCCAAAACCCCACTCTCAACTAATTTAGTTTGCATTTCATGACAATTAAGCTAGCTTAGATCATTTGCTCTAGGTTCTGATTAAATGAGACGACCGGGAGTTGCACTGTTTATTGCAATCCTTGGAATTAAATTTTTGATTCGATTTCTAAGGGAGTAATCAAAAGATTCAACCATACAGCTGATCAAGCACCCCACTCTCATTGGGCATATTCCCGAATATACAGATGATATTCGAGAACATACTCAGGATGGTCAGTCAAATATAATAGAATTTTTTTGCATCACACGCATATTCAGAAAATCAATAATCCTTTTCGGCCCATTTTATTCACAAACATTTCCAATCACTAGGGTCACAAATAATAAACATATCATTAGAACTCCAGTAATCATTTGGGCCTATTATAGTTACAAAATGTTTTTAGTCACAACTATTATTACAAACTGAATTCTAGTATTCATTATACAGAGTTCATATATGTACAAATTCACCAGTTGCAGGAAACAATTTTTGAAACAAAAGGACAGAAAATAAATGCAGATGCGAACTGATCTCAACCTCTATCTCTTATTTGATTTCAACAGCTATATTCCAGTTTGTCTAACTTGGTATCTCCTCTAAACCTGAAAAATAACGTTGAAATTTTAGTAAATTTTGCAAACTCAGTGAGCGGACCATCCTTGATGGTTAACTCATATCATATAACATAATAATTTACAAACAATTCACATCATCACGTAAGGCATATCACTTCAACACTTCATTGTAAAGCATCATATATCACTTTATTCACTTATTTTATAGCTCTCATTTAAACAATTCAAATAATTCATTTCAATCATTTAAGTATATATATCGATGTCTATGCAATGCTCATGAGACTCACTTTCAGTTATTACGTTGTTGTGACCGAGTGCCTGTAACTGTCCCGTATCTATTGTGGATACTGAACTCATTAATAACTATGTCGTATCTGTTGGAGATACCGAGCTCATTGTACACAGTTAGCCTTTGGCTCTTAATCATATTTTGAGCTTTAAGCATTCAGTGGCTACTCTGGTCACAACTGCCTTTATCTGATCATGCATTTGTGTTGTGGAATGCATCACATTCATATATATCAAATCAATCACTTATGTTCAATTTCACATTCACATTCACATATCATCAAATCTAAGTCCGACGTTCAACAATTAAGTTGAGTATCACTTATTATGTCAAATTCACATACAAGGAGCACTTCTAATGATTTTCATGCTTCAAATGCCTTAGACATTCAATGTCTAGAATCAACACATTCACATCACATAATAATGCAATACAAAAATTTAAACAAAATAATAAATTATAGTAAGACCATCTAGGTCGACTCACAGTATGCTCTAGATTAGCATTAGCTTCCATGATCTAGAAACGTTTGGATGCTGACTTTTGATCTTGTATATCAACTTCATGCAATACACACATTGCATACACATTAACAATTGCATAATCACATAAACATTCAATTGTACACATATGTATATGTGTAATGTATAATGCATGCTCAATTTGATTATTCCAGGTAAAAATTACATCACTTGATCATTAATAACATCATTTATGTGTGTCAAACTTACATTTAGGTTCATAACTTAATGAACTTGGTCATTCTAATCTCATAATTTAATCATTCATCATTTCTTTTCTAGCATTACATGTTCACATAATATTCAAGTTCTCATTCATTCTTACTTAATACACATCATTCATTTCATTTGAATCACATTAGCCATATAAGGTTAATTTTCATTTTTATAACATCTCTAAACTTCCATAATTTGTTTCATTGATATCGATCATCTATGCTTAAGTTATAACCTTGATTATTGATATGTATGCATTAAGATATGTTTTTATAGATAATTGGGATGTGTTTTCTAGCATAATTATTGTTTGTTGTTCTAGTTTAGGATTAATTTTTCATGTTTTCATTAAGTTTAATTTTCATTGTTGATCTTGTGTGTTCGAAACTTCTGAGTGAAATTCATCAACCATATTGGAGAAAATTTTTCAAATACTGTTGCTTTTCATCTCACGATTAACCATTTTCTTGTAAAAACATATTCCTTTTCATGGGGCCTTTGACAAGTTAACCTTTTACAAAGAAAAGTACATCTCTCATTCATTCTCTTATAGTACCTTTATCCTTTAATAATCTTACATACCTCCATAGACAAATAGTTTGTTTTTATTTATTTCCAACTGGTAGACATTACCAAAAGGCGTATTGAATAACCACTTTGTAAGTTTTATATCAATAATCCACCATTGTTTTCTTTATTCTCAAATTATAAGCAATTCACTGGAAATACTATCTAGAACTTGAAATACTTTTTATGATGCATTAACTTGCTTTCCCTATAAAAAGAGCCCAAGATAGTGAAAGTTTGCACTTGCAACTGAATTTATGGAAACCTAAATTCTAAACGATTCCTTTGTGCTCTTAATCCATCATCTTCATTATGAGCGAGATAACATGAATGTTTTCCATGTTGGCGATGAAAAAATGTTGCTTAAGGAGGCCTCTTCATGAATGGATAGTTATTGCTTCTGTTGTGATAATTATAAAGGAATAAGTTAAGAAGTCACCCATGCTTGATATATAGATGCAGGGCTAGCTACTCATGGATAGGTGGTATCAATTAACAATAAAGAGGGGACATTAGTAAGAAAGGAAAGACATTGATGAATATATAAGAAAATTGAAACCATAGTTTCTTTAAGATCCATAAGAGAAATAAAGGTCATGCTAAAGTGTTTAGACACAATAAGAGTTATGGTTTCTTAGAGTTTTTGTGGTGCTTCTAACCTTACTAGGTAAATATGAGTCTATTTGAGAGAATACCTACTTATTTATTTGCCTTAGGTAAGCAAGTCTCATATTATTTTACTTTAGAAATCTTTTCCCTTGCATCAAAACCATATCATTGGAAGTTTTTAATCAATTTGTAAAAATGCATATTGCTAAAAATTGCTATCATAAATTATATTTTTTCTTTGTAGAAGACTTTTTACTACACTAATTGTTTAGTTTTTTGTTGTTTGATTTAATGAGTGGATAACAATCGATATAAGTAGGATTTTTTTATGGTCATTGGAACCTTAAGTATTTAAAAGGTTAAAGTTAAAGTTTATTCCCTTATATATGATTAATTGCTCAATATTAGACATGAATCTAACAAATAAATAAATAACACTCTTTTTAGGATTAAAAGAAAAACAAAATATAGATTTGAAGAGATCTAGTAAGTTAAGAAAGAGATTGATAGATGTAGGATTTGAGCCATACAATAGAAGTAATTGTCTATGTATAAGAGATTGAAGATAATAATTGTCCATATATATGAGATTGAAGATAACTATCTTAATTTACTTATAGTGGCAGTAGGATCTCCATGCTAATGGCAAATAGGTAAGGTGATAGTGGTCACCTTTCTTGAGTCCTCTAGTAACTATCAATAACCTTTTTTATTCACCATTTATTATAATTGAGTATGAAGTTATAGTGATGCACTTCCTGATTTAATTGATATACCTATATGGAAAACAATAACCTATAAAGAGGACACTAAAAATTTTAATTAATTAAATTAAAGAATTTGATATAGTCTATCTCTAATGTACAACTTTTAATTGAATTTTTGGTTTGATAACTTTTGGACAACTCCTATGCAATTATAATGTTGTCCCCTACGCTTCTTCCATATAAATATATAAGCTCCATAAGAAAGATTGATAAGTAGTGGCTAGACCTCTTTTAGTTTGTTAGTAAGAATCTTAGAATTTTTTTTTGTAAATGAAATTTAAACAGGCAACTAGCTTATACTCATTTATTGTGGAGGGTTTGTTCACTTTAAGAATAAAACATATATAACTCTTGTTTAGTCTAGTAACTATATTACCACTAAAAAAGAATTCCTTTACTAATATGACTATCGTTTAACCTATGAGTCTCTATGTGTTTCAGAAGAATCTCACGTTAAATCCATCCAAACTACGAACATTTTTAGCATAGAAGATTAATAAGGTATCGTTAATTTCATTAGGGGTAACCCCTTTGATCATATCATTATAAAACTTAATAGGGAGGATATTTCTTAGATGATTCTTTGACTCATCAGGGATAGGAAGTACCTATACATTTATGAACAATGTGTTTTTGAAATGTGCATATGCTAACTCCCTAAGGCCCTTTTGATTCTCAATTATTACCTTCATCATTACTAAATGAGATTACTATGTTTTTGTTTCTTCTAGCTTAAATAACCCTATAGAAAACATTCTGTACTTTTAACACCTTCCTTAAAAAACAAGATTCTTGATTTTTTTAATTAAGGGTGTAAGTTCTATAAAGCTCTAACATAATTTCTCGAAGAAAAAACTTTTTGAATTTTAAGGATAATATCAGTAGGACTTTGAGCTAAAGAATCTTCACACCACTTAAGAGAATCAAGTGCTTTAATCTTCTCATTAACTATAGGATTGCTTGTTTCCTTTTAGATTTGAGTGAGTTAATGTAACATCCCACTTCCATAGAGCATATACCCGACATTCCAGAGAACATACAAGCACATACCCTATGGAAACGACATGTTAATGCAGTCATATCACTTATCGTGACATCATATAAAACATAAACATTTCAAAAAAACTCAGTTCCCTCATTTCATTCATGAACATAAGCATACATTGTCATTACATTCCTTACATTTAATTCATAAACCTAAATATCCATTTTTTATTACACTCATAACTTCTATTTATACAATGCATAACATGTCAAAGTTCGCAACTTTATACAATGTGTACAACATAAAACTAGGTACTGGACCAAAATATTATATCTAGACACTTTAGTATTAGCTGACCAAACCTTTGAGCAATTTTTAGTACCATAATGGATAATGCTAGGTCACTACTAGATTGTATTAGAGATTAGGTTGTCTTGGTACCTGAAACTCAATGATGCAATTTTGATGAGTTTGTGAATTCAGTGAGTGAACCATCATTGATGTATTCACTCAAGTTAGGTCATAATATTGCAAACACATATAATCTATGTAGCGCCCACTCTCATCAGACATTTGCCCAAACACCTATCAGACATTCGTGCACTTGTCCAATGGAAGTGGCACGCTAACTATGTCACTTTCACATAACTCATAGCATTATAAATTAAAACATAAATATCACAACACCTAAAACCCAAGAAATCCTCATTTCATTTCATAAACCATGATTTACAATGTAGCATTACTACAACATCCATGTTTATACAATATCAACAACCTTTAGAGTCTACAGTTCTGTCTACAAAATATGCTACATACATGAGGAAATTAACAAAAATTTAACTAAATCCTTCAATCCCAGCTTACCGACCCTTGAGCCATGTCTTTTACCAAAAGCTATATTAGATCCGTTCTAAGCGGTCTTAGAAGTTGATTCGTCATGCTCGAAGCTGAAAAATCAATGTTGCAATTTGGTTAAGTTTTGTGGACTCAGTTGAGTAACCATTCTTGATGGTTCACTCATATCACACATATCACAACAATTCATACACTCACATAATTCACATTTATCAACATGTAGCATCACAACATACTTTGATCATAAACTTTCATATTATTCAATCAATTTGATTCCAAATTTAAATTTCAGTAGGCATAACTTTCACTATGGATGTTGGATTAAGGTCATTCAAGTACGATTTTGAAGAGGACTTCGGGTTCTACAATTTCTGTCAAGACCCTTAAGAGAAAATTTTCTGTCCAAGGGTCAAAATTGCACATTTATATAGGTGTCCTGCGAATGTCTGCCCAACGAACATGTATGTCCCTCCAAACGAACATGAATGTAGCTGTAACACTGAAATTCTAGAGAAGGTCAGCCCAGCA
>JAOTAY010020161.1:0-13311 GCA_025629805.1 Erythroxylum baracoense
TGTGCATGTCACAAATAACTTATGCATGAGGTGCATTTTCCTAATTTCATAGAAATTTCTCATAATTTCTTATTCTAACCTTATCATGGGTAACGGAATGTTACAAAAGGGAATTCTTATGACCTATATACATGTAATTAGGGATATGTATAAAGGAGCAATTACTAGGGTACAGACGATAAGAGGTGATATGGAAAATTTTTCTATTGATATTAGGCTACACCAAGGCTTCGCCTTAAGCCCTTTTCTGTTTGCATTAGTGATATATGAGCTTACCAAACATATTCAAGGAGAGGTGCCTTGGTGTATGTTATTTGAGGACGATATTGTCCTCGTGGATGACACTAAAGAGGGGGCCAATTTCAAGTTAGAATGCTGGAGAGAAACGTTAGAGTCGAAAGGTTTTAAAATGAGCAGGACTAAGACGAGGTACTTAGAATGCAACTTTTCTAGAAGCCAAATGGTCCATGAGGTAGCGGTAGCAATTGGTACAGACTTCATACCATAAAAATTGAGTTTTAAATACCTCGAGTCTATTATTAAGAGTGATAGTAATATCGATGTCGATATAGTCCATCTTATCAGATCCAGGTGGGTCAAATGACAAAGCGCATTAAGGGTCTTATTTGATAAAAAGATTCCATTAAAGCTTAAAAGGAAATTTGATAGAATGGTGATTTGGCCAACCATGTTATATGGGGCAGAATGTTGGCGCACCAAATGTAGACATGTAAGAAAGTTGTTGGTATCTATGCTCTTGTGGATGTGTTACATTACCAGAAGAAATAAGGTCTGGAATCATGTGGTGAGAGACAAAATATAGGTGGCTAGTATTGCCAATAAATTGAGAGAGACTAGGCTTAGTTGGTTTGGGCATATGAACATGAGGCACCCTGATGCTTTTGTACGACGCTGTGAGAAAATAACCCTTCGTGACTACAAGAGGAGAAAAGGAAGGCCAAACAAGAACTGGAGGGAAGTGATCAAGAAGGATATGACAGAGTTGGCCCTTACTAAGGAATTGGCCAAAAATAGAAAATTCTAGTGTGCTAAGATACAGGTAAATGATATCCTTTAAAGTGCGCCAAAATAGTAGTGGAAGTTATTGGGAGCCGTTTACTGTAAAGCTCTGACAAGCTTAGGAAGTCTAACCCTAATGTCCAATCTGTCTTTTCTAGTTACAAGTCATAGACCAATCTTTCTGTCCTACTACTTGACCTTTTAGCTCTGGTGTATAGGGAAAGGTCCCTCGAGGCCATCCGATACCGTTGGATTATTCATACTCACATGGCTACTGAGTAAGGATCCTTAGCACAACTCGAGATATGAAGAGTCGTACTTTGCAGCCTATCAGGTATTAGTAGATCTGGGCACCATATTGGGTATTTTATTTATTTATTTATTTATTTATTTATTTTAGTTTTATTTATGTACTCTTTTAACATATTAGTTTTTTTAACATATATACTCTTTTAACCTGCATCACCTTTTTCATTGTCACATTTACATGTGGGTCTATCGAAAATAGCCTCTCTACTCTGTAGGGGTAAGGCTGCATACTATCAGACCTCTCTAGACCCCGCATTGGTGTGGGATTCAAACTGGGTGTGATGATGATAGATAGATATTATTTGTTAAATAAGTATAAGATTATGATACTTTTCTTATACATTGAAATTTTGAATATTTAATTATTATAATTGGTAGTTCTAATAACTATTGTAAATTTTAATAAAGTTTGAAATTTCTGTTATAATTTAATCTAAAATTAATTTATTCTATTTCTCTAAATATAATAAAAGATTATAATTTACATTCAAGTTAATGAATTACTTTTTATAAATTAAATTTTAAATTTTATAAAATACTGAACAAATATAAGTTTAGATTTATCTTTCTTAAAAACTTTCTTTTTTGAAGATTAAAATATTCATTATATTTTAGTAAATTTTAAGAAGTTACATAGATAATGAGTACAAATATTTTAAAAAATTGTTAGGTCATTATTTGATCATGATAACTTTCTAGGAAAGTGACTTCCAAAATTTTGAAAACATAGTTTTGTAAGATTTTGAGTTTGATGGTCCTGATTTAATATGTAAAAGTAACCAGTAGGGGTTGTTCCTACTTAAAATTTATTTTCTACTTTAACAATACAATCTAATTCCTTCGTATAATCAAAAATAAAAATTGATTTAAACTAAATTTGGCCAAAGAATACAGGGGTAAAGTTGGCTTGTTTATTCCAAATAAACAATATCTAATATTTATACAAGTTAATTACGTATCCTGTGTATTACCTTGTCTTTAAAATCTGGTACCCTCCTTTTTTCTAACCCAAATTATTGTTGCCTTTCTTAATTATCAAAATCATTTCTTTTTTTTAGTAAAGGTTACATACTACTAGACCTCTTCAGACCCCGTACTTCAGCGGGATTTATCCTAGGTGTTGTTGCAGTGGTTGTATTTCTTTTTTTAGTAACTTTACTAGGTGAGTCTTTTCTCACTTAAGAAAATTTATTAATTCATTTACATTATAGGAATGCACTAACTATCCATGTTTTCCATCTTTTCTCTATTTGAACAATCACACTCCCCCTGGTTATAGATCCTTTGAGGTTGGTCCTTCCATTCATACTCCCCACCTTGCTTTCTTTACCTTATAAGAATATCCCAAGCATTATCTCTCCCTCAAACAGATCTTCAACTTCTTCTGCTCTAGAAGCCTTGGTGAAACAAGTCTCCAATATTCCCAACTTCGATGCTATAGAAGATAATAGAGAATCTTGTACTTTGATGCTTGGCTCAAACTACTGTTTTAAAGATGTTAAATCCACTTAAAGCTAAGTAGTGGATTATAAATCTAATTTTAATAAATTGAAATTCTTTCCACCTTAGATCAATAATGGAAAGATAGTAGTAGCATCTCTCTTAGAACTTCTCTTAGATAGAGCAACAAAATGAGATACCTCGCTGGTAAGATTTTTCATTAACAAATATCGAACATTTCCATTTATGAAGACTTAAGCTCTTACTAATTGGAGCAACTTATGGCTAAAGAACACTTATGTGAATGAAGATGATATGTTTATATTTAAATTTGAAAATAAGGATAATTTAATGGAAGTCATAAGATGCCTTTAGCATATATAAGAGGAACCAATTATGCTTCAAAAATGGAAGTCGAGGTAAGTTCTTATTAAATAAATGTTGAAGAAGATACTAATATGGGAAACATCCATATCCTATCATTATAATTTGTTCATTTTAGGTTAAGCTATTTTGCTAGCTTAATATGAACTCCTATTTGCCTAGATGAGCATAAGGTAGAACTTAGCAGGTTAAACTATGCAAGAATATACATAAAGGTATACTTGAATAAGGAATTCCTGGATACCATAATATTGATGAAGTTGAATGAAGTAGGTGAAATGGATAAGGCAGAGATAGTTATCACTTATCAATGGCCTTCAAAATCACAAATTCTCGAAGTATGGAAGCCTATTAGTAGGAAATTTAACTTTGAAGAATATACTAACAAGAGCTTAGATCAAAATTAGTCTAAACTATAGGAATCCCAGGAAATAGCTACTCAAAAACCTGAGCTTGAGGAGTAAAGAGGAACCACCATAGAATTAGTTCAGAATGTCAACAAGTTGTACAATAAGGAAAATAATATAGTTATCAATAATGTTCATCTTGATCCTAAGGACTACTAATATCTTGATGGCTCAAAACAACAATTGATTAATAATGAAGACCAATAAGAAGCTAGTAAACCCTTATACAATGATATTTTATACCATTGAGCAAAAAGAAACTTAGAAGAAAGCCTAAGAAAAAAGAAGCAAATAGCCCCTCAACTCTAAGAATTGGCAATAATAGCTTGGGATACTAGGGGATTAAAATACCACAATAAATAACAGGTGCTTAAAGACCACATGATTTTAAAGAAACCCATTTTATTGGTCTTTTGGAGACTAAAATAAGAACTAATTATTTTTAAAGAGCTCTCTAGTTTTTAGATAAATACTGGTTGGTGATTAGCGATCACCAATCACATTATAATGGAAGAATTATAGTTGCTAGTAATCTTCAACATATACATTTGCAAAACTACTAATTCATATACTAACTTCTGTACTTCCAGTTGAACTTGATCTGATTTAATATCCTTAGTAATGTTTCTTTCATCTATGCAACTAATTTGGCATTTCAAAGGAAAATCCTATTAGAGGTTTTGAAAAAAGTGAAGGGGAATAACTTGATCTTTTGGTAGTTATTAAGGGATTTCAACTGCATCTTATATGCTGATGAAGCTGAGGAACAAATTTCCAGTCTAAACTAAGGCAATGACTTGCTTAACAAATGATTGATGCAACTATGGGCCACACACTTTAAGATAGAGGTTCATTTGTTTACCTAGATTAATAAATAAAGTATCATATGTTTTATAATGAAAAAGTTAGATATGACACTAATTAATTCAAAGAAAAATATACTTTTTGTTATTCAAAATGAAACAATAATAAAAATTTTCTAACAACAAAATTGAAATCAAATTATACCTAAAATTAGGTATGTAAGATTTTTATATAGAATGACCTAATGACAATAATCTAAATTTAAACTAAATACTGCTATAAACTTAATGTCAACTTTGATATCGTTTTTTACTTCTGACATAGCCTTTAATGCATTTAGCTTTATTTTTCTTAGAAACCCTATTTTATTTTTATTGTTTATAACTAGCGATAAAATTCCTACACTCGCTTCTTTTATGACTTTCTTTCTTAAAAAAAAGCATATAAAATTTTTCTTAAAGGTAATTTTAGGATCTGTCACATTGTGAGTATGACCATTGTTATTCTTATTGATCTTAAACTTCTTATTAATATGATCATATGATTTTTTTCTTTTATCTCTATTTAAAAAGTGAGAATTAGGTTTAGAGACAATGAAAATGCTCTCACCACTCTTTTCATTTTTAAGTTTATCTTCCTTAGTTACACATTTGATTACAAGCTGATGCATAAGGAAGGAAAACTAGGAAGATTTTAAGTTTAGATTGGATATGAACCAGTTTAAAAAATGTACTCTCTCACCCTTTTGCACATTATTGTAACTTATAATTGTTAGTTCTCATATAAAGTTTCTAGTTTTGACATTGTTAAAGACTTAGGATATATTACCAGTAGGGTAGGATCCTAAAATGTGATTGATGTTGAATTTTCTCAATAAATCAACTAAATTTAGATGAGGTAGATAGCAATTTTATCAATCATATCCAATGTGACTCCTAGATTGCTAGGCAATAACTCTTGTCAAAAAATATCTTTTGTTTGGTTATCCAAATTAGACAAATTTAGTTAAGCAGGGTCTATTATTATAAGACTAAGCATATTAGGGTTAGAAAAGTGGTTTTGAGTTTGCTCAACAAGCTTAACAATAAACATAACTCTATTTTATTGTTATAACAATGAAATGCAGCAATCATATTATAAACATGCACTTAATATTTTAACGAGGTATTTAATATTAAAGGTTCTCATTAAACATAATTCATATAACAATATCACACATATAAAACATGTAATTTAACATGTATAAAATATACAAAATAAAATCATATAATTTTTATAAAAATATAATCAAATTATATTCATGAAATATAAAGCCTTGTTTAATTCTAATTATTGATCTTTATAATCTAAAATTATATTTCCAAATCTTTGGATAACATGACTAATGTATGAATACAGTAAAACATGAATCATAAATTCGTACCTTATTGTCATTTTGATTCTTTTCTTGTCATCTTTCTTGAACTACTTTTGAAATAGACTCATTACAACCATTATAGCTATACATGTTTTAGATCTCTAATGATATATATATATATGTGTGTGTGTGTGTTAAGAGAATCTATAAGTGGCGTAGAGAGGCTTAGTCAATAAGTACAAGCTCCTTTATAATACGCCTATTTATAGTAGGATTTGAACTTTTCAGTAATTTAATTGAAACAAAAATTTTAATTAAACTTTAATTAGAATTAAAATTAATTCTAATTAAGAAACAATTAGACCCAAATAAGATTTAATATCTCATATTAGTCCTTATTTATTAGTTATCTCATATTTAATCCTAGTGCTTTTCAAACTTTACAATCAAATCCAACTTGATTAAATTATCTTTTTCTCTCACTAATTGTTCTCTGTGTATAAACTATTAGATTCCTAAATATGTTAACATTGGATATGTAATTATAATTTTAAATCATATTTAGGATTAAATAAATTAAATTTTTTTAATTTATCTTTAATTTTCTAATTAAATGATTTATACACATATATCAAGATTAACGTTTAGCAATGCATCATAACCATCTAAATATTAGGAATATCAAAGTAGTTTTGACTAATCTTCGTGTACATGATTTTTTTAGTATGATTTAATCTTTTCATCGTACGAAGTTTTAGATATAAAGTATAGAATTAATGCCTAGTCTATTTGAGCCAAATCATATTAATTCTCCATCAGTAGCAATTGATTATATTAATGGCATTTAAAAACTATTTCCAGAATGTCAATTCCACCTTAGGCAAAGATTTCTTGAATCAATACTAATTAAGAAAAACATGATTTTCTTCCTAACCACTTTAGAGTGATGAATCCTATATTAATCACTCAACCACCTCCATATAATTCAAGTTATATCCAATTCTTACAAGTCAAGCTACCCTTGGTTAGAACAGGTCATAAGTAATATTAAAATATAGTAATATCTATATGAGATACTTTAAAAATCTCAAGTCAAATGATTACTTATACAATCATCTTAATAAAAATTTTCATAGACATACAAGTAATGTTGTAAATGAATTTCTTATATAAGCTCAAATCAGTAAAATTGTTCTTTAAGAAACACTCACACGTCTATTTAATTATCTCTATACTTTAATCTATGAGATTAAATACTTCGTTTATGAGAAAGAACCATAATGTATATTAGTCTTTTTATATTCTATAAATCTCCAACCTTAATAAACACAACGAATATGAGCAATTTATGGATAATAATAAATACAATATGATTATTATGGTTATGATCTCATTATAATTATATTTACAATGTACATTTATTCTATGGACCTTATCGTATAAAGAAATTAATTAAATAAATATGCTTAAGACAAAGAATATCTTTAAATAATTATATCAATAAAACTACAACTAATCGTTCAACTATAAAACATAAATCAACATAATCTCTACTAAAATTATAAAAAATTGATTCATCTCGTACATTACAAATCATCAGTTATGCAACATCCTTTTTTAAATAGATGGTTAGATTTAAAAGATTAACAAAAAAAATAGATCCAAAATTTTATTTTTATCATTTTGGTCATAGATACTTTATTCTAAAACTATTAGGTATCGCCAAAATAAAATATAGAAAATAAAACCATCAAATTTTGAATATTTAATCTTAAATTAGATTATTCTCTTTGGAGTTAATTTTATATCTATATATGCTAATCTAAATGTATTGTTTATGTAAAATAAGGCCTAGAGATAAATCTAAAGTAGATTACTCTCTTTAAAGTTAATATTATATTTGTATATGCCAATGTAAACATACTTATTTAATTTAACTAGGGTATGAATTAACTTTTGTTTATGTAAAACAAAGCTTAGAGATAAATTCGAAGTGAACTTTCATGATTTAGGACACTAGAGAAAAGTTAAATCTGTAAAACATTTTTTCAAACTCTAGTATATAAAAGCCACAAAAGATAAGTTCCAATGCCCTAGTAGTTAAAACAACATTTAAGAGACATTAAGGTACCTCTTCCACCTACTGGTATGTTCTTCTCCTCCTCTCTAAGCAAAGCTCGATTATGGCTTTAAGTTGTGGCCTTCTTGCTCTTCTCTCCTGCCTAAGCCACTGTTCTTTTTCCTCCCCAACCACTTCATCGCATACATCATAACTCAACCCTTCCCCACTAATTTTCTTCACTTTTACGATAAGGGGCATTTTAGTCTTATCCTTATTGCACCCTTCTTACGTTAATCTATTTTACCATTTTAAATAATGTTTTTATCTGATCTTTACCTGTCTTCTAGAACTTTCCATTTCTAACAAAATGCAATATGAATTTCCTCCTTTACCCTCACCCTCTTCCCCTCCAAGCCAACCTAAACCTCCCAAACAACCTGAACCATCGCCTACCACTATTCTAACCTCAAACATTATCTAGATCACTAATAAAACTGAGCAAAAACTCCATCCCCTTGAAAAGCTAGAAATAAGTATTATAATATAGCTTGGACATCTCACTGCATTACAACCCTTTTGTTAAGCGAGATGGTAAAGTAATGTTTACTTCAAGTATCAAAGTATTGTAGGCAGGAGCTAGGAGCTGAAAAGCATCATTAGTTAGTTTTTTTTTCATAGAAAAGACCTCTTTTCTCTAGCTATCCAAATATAAGATTAGAGACAGTGGAAAAATAGAGGCTTGTAGGGGGTCATGCTAACTGAAGATGACAACTTAGTATTTATGTTCACTATAAAATATAAAGCTCTAAAGATAGTTGAGGAGGGACCCTGGCACATTTTTTAGCTCCCTTTATTCTTGTGAATTGAACAACTAGGAATGGAGCTACAAGCAACAAAGTTGACAAGCATTCAACTATGGGTGAATATTCACAACATTCCCTTTAAATACTAGACTACCAAAGGCCTAAGCATGCTAGCAAGCTACTTGGGAAAGCCCTTGTGCATGGATGAAAACATAGCCATTAGAAGACATATTGGCTTTGCAAGGATATGTTTCAGTATGGACATCTAAAAGGAACTGAAGGAAAGCATACCAATAATAAGACTGCTAGCTTGAAATTCACTTAAAGAAGACAAAGTGTATGTTACTTATTAATGAAGACCTTCATTAAGAGCTTAAGGGAAGGAATGGAAAGCTATTGGAAGAGTTTTAAGAAAGGTAATTATTTTAAGCTAATGGGGTAGAAGGAAATTAATCCAAAAGCTAATGTTGGTCCTTTTCATATTGATGAAATCCTACATTCCCAAGTTAATAAGGACAACAATCTAGAAAAGGAACATATCAATACACTAAACAAAAGAAATGATAGTGTTCTCACAATTCAAGTCCCAAAATCCACTCCATCTCTAAATCTATGCAAATGGAGGGAAAACAAGGAAATCTAGAGGAAAAGTTTGATAAGATGCAAAGGAGATCTAGTAAGAGAAGTAGAAAAAAAAATTCCAAAGGTAAAGGCATTATGAAATGACTCTTATTGTTTAGAATGTGAAAGGACTAAACTACCATCTAAGCTTAATGCTTTGAGGGATTTTGTGCCAAGGGAGAAGCCTTTGTTATTTTGTTTATTAGAAACTAAAATCAAAAATGAAAACCTGAATTAACTGAACTATTTAGGATCACCTTGGAAATTACTCTCCAACCATCGATATCATAGTTATGGAAGAATTATCATATGCTACAATGATGAACTAGTGAAAGTGGAGCAACTCATACATTCCAAGGTGGTCTTTAAGATGAAGAAAACTTCAATAATTGCAGACTTTGTATAAGGTTTCAATACTAATTTCCAAATAAATGTTATTAAGGGAACCTTAAAATGGATAAAAGGATATTGTTCAGGGCCTTGGTTGGTTTGTGAAGACTTCAACACTATACTCTACGAATAATAAGCTAATGGCCATTATAATATGCTCAATTACAACATGGATCTTTCTTTTTTTGGAATATGAAATGTGTTTATTACTATTCCTAAAACTATTATCATACATTACAATAAGTTCACAATGGTTAGACTCATCTATATGTTACCAAAAAAGTTAAATAAAGTAGCAGGAAAAATAGCTAAAAAGGCTATGATATATTAAAAATTGCATCGAAGGTACATGTCTAGTGATAAAATGTTTTATTGTTGCTTAGCATAGATGTTCTTGCATATTAAGTTTAAAATCCAGTTTGTAAGTAGGTATTTATCTACCTTCGTATATGCAAAACATCTGCTATTTTGCTCCTTACAAATTGTGTAAATGGTAAGTGTGAAGGTTACTTTATAAAGGACCGTATTTGTTTTCCCTGTCTTGGAGTTACAAATGATCCAATGTAATGCATGTTCGCAATTATGTCAAAAATTACCTAGAGGTAACAAATGAAGTATTTGGCTCCAAATTGCTTTGGTATAACTACATAGGAAGAACAAATGGTCCCTGTCTTTGAATGTACTAGAGAGGTGGAACTGAGTGACCTTAAACTTAATTGGCACAATTTTACATAAAATAACAAGCAATCCTCTTGATGGTTTATTAGAAAGGAACTAGACAGGGCCTTGGTGAATATGGACTAGCTAACTTTATTCTCTGAAAAAAAAAAGGTTCTCTTCATGGATCTATGCTTCTCTAATCATACTCCTATAAATATATAAAAAGCTTATAGTCTTAAATCCCCTTTCAAGTTCAATAACTTTCTTGTCAATATTAAAATATTTCAGAAGGCTATAGATAAAGGATAGGAAAAAGCAATGACTGGAATAAAGAAATTTGTATGCTTGCAATCTAAAAGCAATAAAAAAAGAATTAAAACTCCTAAATGCCAAAAGAAGTCATAATACCAATATGGATATTGAAAAGGTTAGAGAAATATTCTTATATCTACAAAAGTCAACTATAAAAAAGCCTGGAGACTGGTGGTTATTGAATGAGGAGGAAATATCACTCAAATTATACTTATAAGTGCTAGATAATAATAAATCCCTGATCTAACAAAAAGCTATAGTTAACTAGATAAAGGAAGGAGACAAATGTTCAAAATTTTTCTTTAATACCCTTTTAGTTATAAGAAACTATAATAGGATATGCTCTATAAATGATGAGAATGGTGGGATGTTTTTAAACTAGAGGATGTCAAAAGGGAAGCAGTGAAATTTTTTAAAAGTCCAGTAAAATCTGAGAGGACTATAAGCTCCTCTCTGGAATCTCTAAAATAGTTTATTCCTACTAGGATATTTGAGTAAGAAGTGAAATATTTAATCAGACCAGTGGATGACAGAGAAATTAAGAAAATGGTGTTCAAAATGAATGGAATGAAAGCACCTAGACCATATGGGCTTAATGGAAATTTCTATCATAAAACTTGGGCAAAGACGAGTAAAATTGTAAAGGAAGTAGTGCATGAATTCTTCAATAAGAAAGTTTTGCTGAAAGAAATCAACAAAACATATTTATATTGAGCTCCTAAATCTTCCAATCTAGCTTCCTTTAGTGATTTTAGGCTAATTTCTTATAACAATTTCTTATACAAGATTATAGTAAAGCTTTCGGCTAATAGATTGAAATCTATATTGAATTTTATAATTATTGGAAACCAAGGTGCATTTTTGAGCAGCAGACAAATTGGAGACAACATCTTAATGGTGCAAGTGCTTATGAAGAGAGATACAAGGAAAAACTCTCAAAAAAATTTTGTTATTAAAGTAGATCTTCATAAAGCATTTGATAGTGTAAACCGTTCATTCCTATTACAAACACTTGATGAATTGAATTTTCCTCAGAAGTTCATGTACTATATTAGAGCATACATTACCACCACCTTTGTTTGGTATTCTTATCAATGGTACTCTAATAAAAAATTTTAGCGGCTCTAAAGGTCTCAAGCGAGGGAACGTCACCCCCTCTGCCCCTACTTATTCATCATTTCGATAAAAGTATTCACCCTCCTGCTAAAATCCAAATGCAAGTTAGTTTCTTTAACAAACTTATGTTTTGCAAATGAACTAATTTTGTTAAGTAAAGAAGACTTGAACTCTGTTTCCTATTGATGAACACTCTACAAAGATTTAAGGATTTTTTTAGACCGGGGATTAATTTCCATAAGATCCTTTTTATCATGTTAGAGAGTGCTTCATACCTTATAGATTGTATTGGTCGAATTACTAGAATGACTAAGCACATCCATCCTCTTTTATATTTGGGACTCCCAATCTCCTCCAAAAGACTCAGATATAGAGATTGTTTCTCATTGATTGAAAAAATTCATAAAAGTCTAGGTACATGGATGAATAGAGCATTAACTTATGGAGGTAAGTTACAACTTATGAAATTTGTAATCTCCTTAATGCTTATATACTAGTGCTCCTATATTTTGCTTTCAAAAGGCCTCATCAAGACTATGAAAAGTATGAAGAAGCCATTCTTATGAGGAAAAGTAGGAGGAGGTGGAGTAGTTGTAAAAGTAATCTAAAAAGATGTATGCAAAACTAAAGAAGAGGGTGGACTAGGATTGGAAGTTATAAATAGCTGCAACAACATTCTTATGCTAAAGCGGATATGGAGAATCGTAATAGATAAGGAATCATTATAGATCAAGTAGTTGCATAACTATACTCTTAAAGGAAATAGCTTTTATGTTATGGTTCCAAAAGCTTCTCATTCTTGGTTCTTTAAACAACTGCTGAAGTTAAGAAACTTAGTGGAATTAAATGTAACCTGTAAAGTAGGGAGAGGAGATAAAGCCTCTTTATGGTTTGATAATTGGACTAGTCAAGGTGTTCTTATACCAAATCAACATTTAAGATCAACTCTCTCCACTTTTCTCAAAAAGCCAAAGTGTAGGTTCTTATGGAACATGTAAATTGGGAGCTATTTCCAAAAGTGTTAAGGAATAGGATAACAATCTAGCTTTTAAATCTTGAAAATGAGGATATCTATCCTTGGCTTAACATACCTTTGGCGAACTTAACAAATAGGAAAAATAAGGTATTGATCTACAGGATTGGATCAAAGGTATAATCACTACAAGAAAATCACGTATTAGCGTCGGAATATTTTCGACGACAAAAACTCCGTCGCTAATTCCCGAAGGAACGTCACTAATCCGTCGGAGAATAGAATGTTTTACCGACAGACTAAAACTCCATCGGCAATACTGTAGGAAAAATTTAGCGCAAAATCTTTGACAGAAAATAGCGACTCCAAATGTCTCGGCGACGGGAAAAAATGCAGAAATCGTTCCCGTAATTTAATTGCTTCGCCATTTACTGACGGTATAACACTCCGTCTGTATTTAGCTTCAAGTTACCGACGAAGGAGCCTTCCGTCGGTACATGTTCGATTAATATACTGACCGACAATCTTTTTTATTGGTAAATTGCTAACAGACGTCGTCGTGTTAATGAAGTAGGGACAATACACCGACAGAACGCCAATATGCCGTCGGTAAATTTTTTAATCGACAAATATTACCGAAGTTAAAAAGTACC
>JAOTAY010020162.1:0-13308 GCA_025629805.1 Erythroxylum baracoense
CCAAAGATGACGAAAGTCCATCATTCTGTTCTGTAAGGCTTTCGATACCTAAAAGTATCAAATGCACGTGTCATGTGTGACATAGATCCAATACAATCACGTATACCTAATATCTTACTAACATGAATGGGAAAATGGAGTATGGCAAACTAGGACGATACCTTTATGATCTAAATTATATCATCTTCATTTGTAGGTCTCGATTTCTCTAACTTTATGTTAAATCATATATGCTAAACTGCATTAGAGAAATTATGTTTTCTCTCACCGAATGCTAAACAACATTAAAAAAAACTTATTTTCTCTCATCGAATGCTAAACAACATAAGAGAAAACCTTTATGTTTTGTAACTGAATGCTAAATTGCATTAGAGAACCTTTATAGGACTAAAAAAACCTTATATCCCCTATGTCATGTCAAATTTATGGATATCCTTGTAAAACGTTATGCATCTAAATGACATAGGCGCAAGATCAATCTGTATATATGCCCAATGACCTTTAAATACTTAAGATTGACACAAATCTTAAGGCTTTCATATATATTATGAATGATAACATGTATTACTAGGGATAAACGATGATCATCTCTATCGATAAACCACCATACTGTCATAATACATTAAAATGTACAAATGTACATGGAACAAACATAACGATCCCCTAACTAATAGTGTTTAAGGACTTTAAAATAATCATATTGTACACTTGTATTTCAAACACAAAAGTGGGTGAAGTCCTTTAGTTAAAGGATTGACTAACTTTTCCTCAGTCTTTAAATGCTCCAAACCTTAATGTCACCTTGTCGTATCAACTCCTTTATGGTCAAATAATTGACCTCGAAATGCTAAGACTCTGTGATATTCTTTGTTGTTATTAAACAACACAGCAGCAAGACTATCACAGTACAACCGAATAGGTCTAACCATTGAATCAACCACAGACAACTCAGAAATCAAGTTTCTGAGCTAAACCATCTATGAAATAGCCCCATAGCGTGCACTCTGCATGCATAGTCGATGAAGTTACCCGTGTCTACTTGACATACTTCCACGACATTGTACCATCTGCAAACTTAAAATTGTAACCTTAAGTAGACTTTCGATCATCCAGACACATGGCTAAAATCTGAATCTGAATTCCTTACGAGGTTTAGTCTGTTAACTTTTTTATATTTCAACATATAATCCTTAATTCCCTTTAGTATCTCAACACTCGCTTGATTGCATTCCAATAGTCTACACCTGGATTAACCAGATATTGACCAAACAGTCAAATGGTGAATGCAATGTTCTGCCTAATACATATTCGAGTATACATCTAGCTATCAACCGTATTAGAATATGAAATATTCCTCATAACCTCTCTCTTTACTTTATTCTTTAGATACTGTACCAAAGATTATCTCTCACTATGAAAGATAAATGCTACAACAGTATTACAGTTAACCTTATTAAAACTTTGTAACATATACTCAATGTATGCACTCTGTGAGAGGTCTGATGAGTGTTGAGATCTGTCCCAGTGAATCTGAATACCTAGTGTAACATCCCATAATTAGGGTTAAAATCTTAGGATGCATTATAAATAAGAATTTGTTGAGACTTTAGAAATTCATTTCATGCATTATATGGCATACACATGCACGTGAATAATGTTGTTATTCATGAACTAATTGTACATGTATTCATTGACATTTTTCTGGGTATAATTGAATTTTTAATGTGATTAAAGTGTGAGTTTTGGATAATTAAATTGGTGTGTATTAAAATAATGATAATACTTATTATTTCAAAATTTTTGGTGAATTATGGATTAATTGTCTTGGATAATTAAATTGGTGTGTATTAAAATAAATTCTGCATCTTTGGAGACATTTAGGATATATAGGAAAGCTATTGAAAATTTGAGGTAATTTAGATTAGGGAAAATAAAGAAATTAAGAGAAAAATTATGGAGTGACAAATGGATTAATGAATGTGTGACATTTGGACAAATTACTAAGTGACAAGTGGTGGCCTTACATTGATGACAAAATGGGCTACATACAAGAGTGACATGTGTCGAGCCTTAAAGAGAGACACCTAGGCACAAAGGAACAAATTTTCAAAAGAATGTTTTGCCTAAATCCTTCATATTCCTTGTCAAAATGACCATGATAGATGGACCCGAAGGTCTGTTTTGGGAAGAGCTGGCAGAAGTTGAAATAAAAGGTAGTGCACGATGTTGTTTGACGGTTTTGAACATCTTTCATTCTTTTGGCTATAACTTCTTCTTCCGTCCTCCAAATGACTTGATTTTTAAACCAACAAACTCATAACACATTTTTCTTCCTCTCCATAAAATTACATAGCCATATGAAGTCATTCGGGAAAGATTTGATTGATGAATTTAGGATGAAAATGAGGAAATGAATTGGAATATTTTCATTGAACATGCTTCTGTATTTTGAGTATATCTTGATCTGTAGATTTTTAAATAAGTTGATTCTTAATTTAGATTAAAGTAAAGTCATATGGCTACAAATTTCTTGGAGAAATATAAGTTTAATTATGTCTCTAAGCATTTCAAAATCTGGCTCGAAATTGAGTTTAGACTGAAGCTATAGTACTACCCGAGACATAAATCATATCTTGTTGATATTGAATAAACTGTATTGATAGAAGCCAAATTAGACAAAAGTATCTCCACAAAAGTTGTATTTCATTCTCTTATCTTTCAAATGATATTAAGTTTGTAATTTTTGGATATCTGAGTTGAAAGATATGAGTTGTATAATTTGAGGGTATGATCATGAACTAGCCAAAAGTTCAATTATACATAGTCTATGATATTGTGAGCATAACTCATAGAATACTGAACCAAATTGGATGATCTTAGAGTCATTAGAAACTTAAAACATGGGAGAACAATTTTTCAGAAGGAAGTTTTGCCAAATTACTTCATTTTTCTGATGTTAATAATCATGCAAAATAGACCCGAAAGTACGTTTTTAGAAAAATCTGGATTGATCAATTAAGTATTGCGGTATGAATGAACATTGTGACAAGAAATTGAATAAAGAACTCAGAATTTGTCATTAACATGCATTGTACATATTCAGTATATATGAATATGCATTTATAAATTCATAATTGTGCAAAATTGTGATATGTGTATGTATGATATGTATAGAGGATCACATTGAGCGACAACATCCAGATATTGCCGGGACTTCAAGGCAATAAGCTAAAAGGAGCATCAATGAGTCAACCTAGATGATCTTCCTAGGATTGATTGTTTGATTTATTCTATTTAACTTTCAATTATTGAACTATTGTGATCTGAATATGAATTCCGGACTTAAAAGTCCAAGGAGTTTAATAGTCGGGAATGTATTGGAAGTGTTATACTTGCATCTGACAATTGAATGACAAATGTTGCCTCTGAATTCTGAATGCTCAATGAAAGTTGAATGCCAGACTGAGGTTTGATGAATTATGAGATTCTGTCTGTGCTTTATATGTGAATGTCATTCATGGCATATTCTGTTATTTGATGCATTTAATAAAATACATGCTCAGATAGAGGCGTTGTGACCAGAATAGCCAGTTGAAAGAGCTATAACCTCAGTATTCTGCACGTAGAACACTGCTCCGTAATTTCTGCTCTGATTGAGCCCAATAGGCCACTATCTATTTTTATATTTGAAAAGCACTCGATCACAACAAATAATAACAAATTTAGAGTCTCATATGCATTTGTATTTGAATATTATGATTATGAATTATATGCTTGTGAATTCTTTCTGAAGTTGTGATGTTAAAGTGATATATCATGATAATGTGATTGATTGGGTTTCAAATTCTGAAAGAAGGTATGTGAAATGTATGACATCCTTTATGCCTTATTTTGATAGAAAATGTTGTGAATCTGATTGGTTGTATGATATTTGTGTATGCTTGGAGTAAGATCATCAATGATGGGTCTCTCATTGAGTTTGCAAAAACTCATCCAAAATTTACAACGTGATTTTACAAGTACGAGACAAGAGACTTAGATTCTAAGATTTTCTAGAAGTAGGTTTTGGACTAAATATGGATCAAAGGTCTGTCAGCTGACATCAAAGGAGTTGTAGATTTCATTTTGTAGTTTCTTTTATATGTAAAACTTTTGTTATAAAGGTTTGTAAGCTACTGTGTATTAATGCAATGACAAGTTGAGTTTTGTTTTAAACATTGTATTTTGTCACTGTTACATATATAGTCGATGTCAAGTTTAAGTTGGATATATACTGCCATGTCATAAGTGAAGGTGAGATAACGCGCCATTATTACAGATTATATACCGGAATATCCTCAGGGTGTTCCGGCATCTAATTTATGGTAATGGAGGTGCTACAGTAACAAATAAGATATTTAGATGCATGGCAACAACTACTGTAGGAAATTAAAATTTAACATTAATTCTTTGAGTCATACAACATCATGCTATACAGATTTAGAAAAACTTCATACATCGTATATTAATGTTCACCTTTGAGCAATCCATTAAGACACCATACAATATTTACTAATTCTTATAAATTATATACTAATGTTTACCTTTGGGCAATCCATTAATATACTATACAATATATAATTACATAATTCGGTAATCATACATACACCAATTAGAAATATTTACTACCTTTGGATATCTAAACATAACTAATTGTGTTATACATTACCTACATTCATGCTCATCAACTATAAACAAAACACCTTTGGGTGATTCCAAAAACCTTTTATAGCAATGTGTTTCAATTTACCCGTAAATTACAATTCATTAGTATCAAACTAAAGTAATTGAAATTTAAACATAATATTGTAGAATAAAAAATTAAAAATTTATAGGCTGTTGGTACTAGCAATCCCAGCATCTAACACTAGCGACATCGCCAACGTTGGGACTTTTTTCTAGCGCTTGACACTGGTGCTAGGAAATTTTTCTCAGCAATTTCGTGTCCTCTTCTATTTTTTAAAAAATTTTCCATACATGTAGTTATCAATTCAACCTTCAAAATAATCAAATCTACGTAAAACAAAATTTATGGTTTTTCAAAATTTCAAATTAGAAGTTAATGAGTTCCTCTAAATCATGAGAAATTTATAATCAAAGATAACCACAAGTTTCTATAACCATGCTCTAATACTACATGTAAGACAAGATGTAAGAATTCATGCTAACTTATAAGGAAAGAGTTTTCAAATACTGGCCCTTTTTCATTACTTAGTGATGCGGAAACATTTCGCAGCTACAAGCTCCTCACTGAATCTATCTTTTTCTTAAAACTTTCTATCTCAACTTTCACACGTGATAATATTTTGTGACAAGACAAAACTGATTAGACAGAGACAAAACCCTAAGATGCTTAATATAGTGACAACCATCACAGTTCTAAAGCTTCCCATCATAATGGGCTAAAAGCTAAAAAGTTGATTTTAAAAATTTTTAAATTTCCTAGCTATCCTCTAACACGTGAGTCACTTGAAGGTTAATTTCAAGCTAAAAGCGGTCGTAATCGTTTGTATGGTAATTAGTCTTTCCTTCAACGGATAAACAGCTCTCGTGATTTAAATACCCTTATTTAAAAAAAAAAGATATACATGTCAGAAGGTCGAATTCGGTCATTTTCATTAACATATTTATCTGGATCTGACCTATTAAGATTGGTTCCTCCGGTCTGAATTTTGTGATGTTAACAATCGATACCTGACTACAAGATACATGTTATTGGAGATCTTCTACCGTATTCTGCAGACTTTATTTACATTAAAGATCCTTTCTTGCACTCAAAAGGTGAAATTGACTACTTTAGGCACTATTACACCCTGACCCGATAGAGTGATAAAGGAGTAAATTATAGTTTAATCTCACTCAGTTTTTCAAAGAGGGAGTTTCACGTCCGATATGCATAAGAAACCACCCTATTAAATAAAACTCTCACAATACTGATATTAGGACTCGAATATGAAACCTTAACTTAGCAACCTCCCTTAAGACTAATTAAACTACCGTGCGGGCATTAAAGATCCTTTCTTTCTTGGGCTTATCGTTGTCTTTCAATTAAATTAATAAAACCACCATAGTATTACGAGTTAAGTTCATACTGGTCTATAATTGTTCCGACTTTTGTTCACTGCTTTGATCTGTTCCATGCAAGAAATTTATGTATGGAACGGCACATTTTCGTTCTTCTAGGAATTGCCTCCACACGTCTATATAGGTAGTAGCATCGACACGGCAAATGGTAAGTGGCCAAGTGCTCCTTGAATTACTTTGATGAATACAGCAGCTGACCTCTGCCCACTTTTTCTTCGTCATGGCTTACGCATCCCATTTGTTGGTCTTTTTCGATAAATGCCATCTGTTGGTCAAAGTACTGTTGCTTTTTGACTTTTGGTTCCCAAACGAAGCTTCCTTCCAGGGCCATGAATGCGATGTCTTAAGACTACGTTTACTTTTTATTTCCCATTCGTTTACGTTATACCTCTCCGAGTGATGGGATTTGGAAGTGGAGATATTATTTTTGCTTGTATACGTATATATGAACTCTAATTCAAATTTTCATTTAAAAACCAAGCTTAGCTTTCCCATACTGCTTGTTCTTCCTATTCTGTTTTTATCTTTCTAATCTCTATTTCAATAATTAATCAATTAGTTAAAAAGGAAAAACGCAACAAATAGAGGCAAAAAGCCAACCGACCCAGAAAAAAAAAAAGATCACAAATACGGATTATTTGTGAAAATTATTTTTGAAACTTAATATTTAGAGGAATAATTTTGTATTAATATCTGTTAAAATGATTATTTATTAAATTTTAGTTTTAAAAATCTTGTTTAGTTCCCACGAGGGTTTATTCTAGAAGGATACCCATGGAGACATATACAGAAGTCCATGTCGTATGCTATATTATTTAGAGAATTAGGAAAACGTGTGTTTAGGTATCCCTGTTTTCTTTCCTCGTAAGGACGCTTTGGTCACCATCAACTTCGAATTATCTACCTTCTAGTTTCTATCAACTTCCAATATATTGCCCTCTAATAAAATCACATTACCATAAAAGATGTATCTATATATGGTTGTCACAAAGTTTTACCAAACTTCAAAAGGGATCCATGATTCTATTTAGAATTAGATAGATATGCAGCAAAAACTGTTGTGGAACCTGTAAATGCATTAGGTGACATCTTGTTTAGTCACTCAGACAGCGACGACCGTGAAAGACTCCTCTATTAAAATCAGCTGGAGGCAGATAGCTATCCTTCAATTTGTGGTCCAAGTCCCTCTATATCGTCGGTGCAAAGCAGATCTATGGGCTAATACACGAGTGTCGGAATCACAACACCATGTTCTTACACATCATTCTCTGCTTCATCCTCTATGTCCTTGCCAATCATTTCCTCAACAAGATCCAAAATCTTCCTCCCAGCCCCTTCCCTACTCTCCCCATAATTGGCCATCTTCACTTACTCAAGCAACCACTCCACCGATCTCTTGCTGCCATATCCAACCGCCACGGCCCTGTCCTCCTCCTCTGGTTTGGTAACCGTCGCGTTCTGGTCGTCGCCTCCCCGTCAGCGGCCGAGGAATGCTTTACCAAGAACGATGTCGTTTTCGCCAATCGCCCTCGCCTTCTCGCTGGCAAACATCTGGGCTACAACTTCACGAGCCTAGTTTGGGCTCCTTACGGCGACCTCTGGAGAAACCTTCGCAAGATTTCGTCTCTCGAGCTTTTATCCACTAACCGTCTCCACTTGCTCTCAAACATACGCACCAACGAAGTCAGGCTGCTAATCCGCCGTCTCTTCAAGCGTGATGGAGATCATACGGTGGACATGAACTCGGCGTTCTTCGAGTTAATGTTGAATGTCATGATGAGGATGATCGCCGGGAAGACGTACTACGGCGAGAAGGTAGAGGAGGCGGAGGAGGCGAGACGGTTTCAGGAGATCGTTGAGGAGACATTCTTGTTGGCCGGGGCTTCGACGAAGGAGGACTTTTTGCCGCTGTTGTCGGCTGTTAGTGGAGCACAGAAGAGGTTCAAGGAGTTGCACGAGAAGAGAGATAGGTTCATTCAAGAGCTGATTGAGGAGCACAGGAAAAGAAAGGAGTCAACGCAGAGTGGTGTGGAGTCTGCGGAAAGAAACAGGACGTTAATTGAGGTTTTGCTGTCGTTGCAAGAATCAGAACCTGAGTATTACAGGGACGAAGTCATCAGAAGTCTTATGCTGGTACGTACTTTCCTATCTCCAATCTGTTATATCCCAGTGCCACCCCAAATAAATCTTTGAATCTTCATGAACAGTGACTTGACATCCTGTCTATGCAGGTCCTGTTGGTTGCAGGAACTGATACTTCGGCTGGGACTATGGAATGGGCACTATCACTTTTACTGAACAATCCAGCAAAATTAAAGAAAGCACAAAGTGAAGTTGACACCATCATCGGACATGATCGCCTGATCACTGAATCTGACATCGCCACTCTTCCTTATCTCAATTGTGTTATTACTGAAGCCATGCGAATGTGCCCGTTGGGTCCTTTGCTAGTGCCTCATGAGTCATCAGAGGAGTGCGTGGTAGGAGGCTATCGAGTGCCACGTGGCACCATGCTGATGGTCAACATGTGGGCCATCCAAAATGATCCCAAAATATGGGAGGACGCCACCAAATTTAAGCCAGAAAGATTTGAAGGCTTTGAAGGGGTGAGAGATGGGTTCAGGTTAATGCCTTTTGGATCAGGAAGGAGGGGTTGTCCTGGAGAGGGCTTGGCGATGCGCATGATTGGGTTGGGATTAGGCACACTACTTCAGTGCTTTGATTGGGAAAGGCCGAGTAAGGAAATGGTGGACATGACCGAATCGAATGGCCTCACTCTCCGCAAGTCTAAGCCTTTACTGGCTAAATGCAGCCCACGTAGTTCCATGCTTAATCTCCTCTCTCAACTGTAAACTAGTTTGTCTGAAGCTGGTAAAACGTTTGACAATAGGTGCCTCTTTTTTTAAGTTCGACCTTATTGAAGCGAGACGCATATGTAACATGATTTCGTTTTGTTTTTTAACAAACGTGGTGTAAGTTATAAATGATTGATATATGTTTAAATGTTGATCTATATCATCTATTATACTTAGTGATTAATACTTTAGAAATGTTTAGGATACTCACTTTGATTCATATTTAATTTTAGATATATTTTAAAAGTGAAGGAATTAAAGTAACCCAAAAGTATATTCATTGAAGCCATCTTTTCAATTTTTATGTTCTTTGATTTCATGGAGCAAGAATGAGAAATATTGGAGCAAGTAAATAAAAGAAAATTAAGAATGAGAAGCAGCTCACGTTTGTATTCTAAGAGAAGTGTGGAGAATGATGGCTAAATGATGGATGGTGGATAGCTACGTATGGAGGACTGAAGCATGACAACGTAATACTTGTTCATTTATCTTATGAAAAGCCTAGCTGTCATACGGTGGTGTACATAGCTTTTGAACGAAGAAAGGAGGTTGAAAGCCTGGAAACACGTGAGTAAAACTTTTTACAGCCATTCCAAATTATTACCGCCATGATTTACGTTACCACACCCATGAAATAGCTCTCTCCAATAAGATTTATATGGATAGCTATCCATCGAAAGATAGTTGTCCATTTGCGGCATTTTAACCTAGATTTTGAGTAAAAAGAAGAGAGAGTAGGTGTCGGCAAGCTGAAAACAGGAGAGAAAAACGTGAGTGAAGGAGTGGATAGTGTGTGAAGGTCCGCTGATGGAGTGGGACGCTAAACATGTGTGCTTCATCTTTTGCTAGGAAGAAAACGTTGATTGAGATTGAAGAAAGGGGGTGGAAGTTGTCCAAAAACTTAATATAAACTAGCTAAGAATGTGAGTGGGGCTGGTGTGTAGGTGGTGAGCTAGAAAAGGAGCTGAAACAACGTCAAGTATAGGCTGAATATGTGTTAGTGGAGGCTAAATATACGTAAGTGTAGCTAGTGTGTGTGAGTGAAGTGGATCTGAAATACGTGAATGGGGCTGGTGTGTGTGAGTGGAGAACAATATAGTTGCTGAATAAGAAAAGAATATGAAGTTTCGGCTGAAAGGAGGGTGAAAAACCGAGAGTGAATGGAGAGTTTGGCTGCTGGAAAATGGGAGGAGAAACTTAGACAATAGCGGATAGAGCACTCTCTTCATCATTTTCTTGTCGTTTTCCAACTAAAAGAAAGGCTATTGGAGCTGATTCGTGGAGATTGGAGAAGGAAATGGGAGGTTAAATCACCTGACACCAATTCAGAAGTAGAATCGAAGCCAAGGAGTACATTAAGCGTATAGTGTTGTGTATCATTTTTTACTCTCTTTCTAGATTTTACGTTATTTTGTATAGATTGATTGGGTATTTGGATAATGATGGTTTTAATGCTCTATTGAATCATTTTTATGTCTACCCATAGCTAGATATTGAGTGTGATATGTATTAGTCATGTGGAAGATCGTTTGTAGAAACTAACAATCCTGAATCATTAGAAATAACATAACTTAGGTTAAATAGTCCGTACTCGCGTGATTATTACTTAAATTGATCTTTTTTCTTAATTGTAATGCTGCTGTTCAGATAAACTTAGAGAGCTTATTCTAGGTTTTCCAATTGTTAGGGTTAATTAACGAGCACCTCGTAATCAACTAAAACTTAAATAAAAATTGAAATTAATAGAGCTTGTTATTAATTCATGATCAATAGTCTAAAAGGAGGAGTAAAGACGATAACTCAACGATATTTGTGAAATTGTGCTTAAGCTGAGATAAAACCAAAGAATCGATGTTCAATTTATTCATCAATTTTATCATTTTGCTACAGTTTAATTTGATTTATTTTCATAGATTTAATTTTATATTGTTTTTAATTTTTTTCAAGTTGAAAATCCACCTATTTTCTTAAGCAGATAATTTAGGAAAATATTTGATATTAATCCCTGTGGGATCGACCTAGACTTATCACTATCTATAATTTAGTCTAGTTATTTTGGTAGCATTATGACGTGCAATCAATTTTGGCTCCGTTGTCGGGGACTATTCTCCTTTGCTTTGTTGAATTTATTTGTTTTGTTTTGTTTTGTTTTGTTTTGTTATCTTTATTTTTATTAATTTATTTTCTAGTTTGGTTATTTTCAGTACGTGACACGATCTTTTTACACTGGTGAATTGAAATTTGATCCAGAACTTGAATAAACATTACGCAGAGCAAGAAGACAAGTTGCAAAAAGTTCCGAGGATCTGTCATCAACTGATAAGAAACTTGATTCATCACCAGGAATTCAAATTGTTTTAGATTTACTTTTTAATTCTTCTAGTGATTCCATTTATGAAATTGATTCTAACGTGGCAGGTTGAAACAATGATCGCACTCTTAAGCAATTAGCTACTCTTAATTTTAACCATCAACTCTTGTGTATTGATTTTCCTGTTATTTATGTTGCTTTTGAGCTTAAATTTGATCTTCTTTATCTTTTGCCTACTTTTCGTGGTATGTTAGGTGAAGATCCTCACAAGCATCTTAAAAAGTTCCACATGATCTGTTTTAGCATGAAGCTAGCTGGAGTACAAGAAGATCAAATTAAGTTAAGAGCATTCCCATTCTTGTTAGGGGAAACTGCTAAGGATTGGCTTTATTACTTACCCTTAGGGTCGATTATTACTTGGAATGAGATGCAAAGATTTTTTCTAGAGAAATACTTTCCTACTTTTCAAGCTACAAATATTCGAAAGGAAATTTATATAATTCGACAACACCATAAAAAAACATTATATGAGTACTTGGAGTGTTTCAAGATGTGAAATGGTGAAAAGACGAGAGGTGAGTTCGAGAGAGTTCATTATGGTGGGTATATTTGAAAAAACTTAAATATATATAGAGGATAATGTCAGGTGTGAATATGATTTTGAAGGATTGGTAGTGTCATTGATCTAAGGCCACGGTTGATTCGTACATAAAATGGTAATAGGAATAAAATATATATATAGTGAAGAATAATAGCAAATGTTATTATTATAATTATTATAGTTGATTAAGAGAAAGAAATGATTATTATTATTATTAACAAAAGTTACTTTGTTAAAATATTAAGAAAAAATTTATTATATTTTAAATAATTAATTAATTATATTATAATTAATTAATTACATTATATCGATTAATTAAAATATTAATTACAATATTTTAATTAATGAATGAAGTATATTTTAATTAATTATATTGTAAATAATTAATTAATAATATTTTAATTAATTATAATGAATGAATTATATTTTAATTAATTATATTATAATTAATTGTATTTTAATTAATTAATTACAACATTTTAATTAATGAATGAATTATATTTTAATTAATTATATTGTAATTAATTAATTATTAATAATATTTTATTTAAATAAATAATTACAATATTTTAATTATTAGAATATTATCTTGGACTAATTATATTGTAAGCAATTAATTATATTTTAATCAATTATAATGTAATTATTAATTAATGATATTGTTTTAAGTAATAATATTGTAATTAATTATATTTTAATTAAATAATTGTATTTAATTCATTAGTATTAAAAATATTTTTTAAAAAGAGCTACTACTAAATAATGAATTTCATTCCTCTACTAAATGGAGAGTATAGAAGATTCTCCAAAAGTGAGATATCAAACTATTGTTCCTATAATAATAATCAACAACTAACCATTAACTTTTTATTTCGTACCCATTAATTTTTTCCTAAACTTATCAATCACGCACTCCCCTAATTGACATGCGAATAAACTTCTGGTGAATTGGACTACTACTTCTGCCTTCACATGATGATGAAAAAATAAGTAGAGAAACCAAAACACAAGATCGGTTTCATTTCCCTTCCTACTTTCCGTCTCCGCTTTGTTCTTGACAATCAATCAGGTTGGCTTAGTAATGGGGAACCGTAGATACATGTATATGATATAAAGGACAGCTTGTTGAAAAAATGAATTGCATAATAACAGGACAAAACACTGTTATGGGTACCGTTTCATACCGGTCGAAAAACAGAACGGTACTGACGCTTTAGGTACCGGGTGTAAATACCGATCGGTACCGGCCAATACTGGTCGGTACCGGAAATTTTTAAAAGTTTAGGGACTTTTTTGCAAAATTTTCAAATTTTTTTTAAAAAATCTCCCCAATGGGTACGAAATAAACTTCTGGTGAATTGGACTACTACTTCTGCCTTCACATGATGATGAAAAAATAAGTAGAGAAACCAAAACAC